>OY856410.1:383978205-384215705 GCA_963693085.1 Alisma plantago-aquatica
TAACATGTCATATAAAATTAAATTATATGCATAATGAGACAACTTGATTGAAAGATAAACTATGTCTAACCTCTTGAGTCATTTGATTTGAAATAAAGGACATGTAATTTATTAAACATAAGATGAAACTAGTAGGATGAATATTTATTTAGAATTTCATGTTCACACTAGTAAAGCGATAAGAAGAAATATATGCAACATGGAATACATAATGATACACATGAATGAGCAACATGATCATAAGAGATAAGTACAAGTTAAAGGTGATGGGTGGAGGAGTATCATACATTAAGAAGATTATGAAAAATACAAAAAGGGTTTGGAACATGAGGGAGTAATATTGATTATAAAAGAGAGAGGTTGTGTGATGCAAGAAAGTGCTAATTAGTCAAGTATCCTTGCTAATAATTGATTAAACCTAGATACATGAAATGTTTTAAGTGAATGCTTGAAGAAAATAATTCTAAATCTCGAAATCATCTTCTCTTTTATATCTTCCTTAATGAGAGCAGTGTAAGAATGAAGTGATAAGAATATGAAATATGTATGATGCATAATCATCATGAGAAACACATCTATTGAATGTATTAAAGACACATAATATGAAGATGATACCCTAGTAGGGTAAATTAAGAAAGTAATATATATGAATGAACAATTAAGAGAAAAAGAAGTCAAGTGGTAAATATAAGGAAGACTTTAGTAAACCTCAAGAGAGCTAAAGTTTTCATATCAAAATAAGGGAGTAAAATCATGTCACAATGACATCATATTGTTGATAAGGATCACACCCTAGAATGTTTAGGGTTGCATTAATTCTAGGGATGTCATTAGTGTTTTAAACTTGAGTACTAACATCATTATAAGACAATATCTTGAGATTAGCAATATGAATAATCTATTCTTACCTTGCATGTTTCAATGTTAGGGATGTTAATGCTATATGATCAAAATGAGAAGGATAAGTAAGAAGAAGTTGTAATGCATAAGGAGAGAAATCAGCAATATGTGAATTTGTTGGAAAGAAGTATAGGTTGTTGAAAGCATATCAAGGGATGCAAATTTCTTTTACTTATGAATTAAATTTTACATGTGTGAGAAATATATTAAATTTAAATGAGTGTTGTGGTTTTAAACATTCATATCAGCAAGGCAAATCAGGTTTATACAATTATAGTTACTTCTAGTCTTGCAGCTTATGAGTGTCTTTCTATTAGAGTGGAAAAATAATGAAATTCAAAATAGAAAGGTGAACTATCTTTAATAACTCTGATGTGATGCAGAAAAATAAGTATTGATTGAAGTGTATGAATTAAGACAGTGGGATCAAATTACCAATATTGAGGTAACATCTCAACAGGGTATGTCATGATTAAAAATGGTTGTTTATCTTTCTCTTTCCTAAGTGATTGTGACATAGAAAATTCTTCTACTATCATTGAGAAGGCTTGCTTTAAATATGTTGTGATTAGAAGAGAAACAAATGACTCAATGTTGAAAATAACATTCTAATATGAAATACAAGAGTATACTAAAATAGAAGATTTCAGAAGTGTAAAAGAAACCTTGAATGTGCTTTGTTTGTATATATATGTTTCCGGGACGAAACTTTTTAAGGGGGGGGAATGTTATGACCACATTTGTGCTTAATTGGTAAACTAGAGTTTACATGAATGAT
This sequence comes from Alisma plantago-aquatica, assembly GCA_963693085.1. NCBI lineage: Eukaryota > Viridiplantae > Streptophyta > Magnoliopsida > Alismatales > Alismataceae > Alisma > Alisma plantago-aquatica. The sequence continues at coordinate 383,979,884 of OY856410.1, forward strand.
TACATGTTTAATTAGATTGCACATCATTTAAACTTGATTAATGATGTTAGATCAACTATGATGTTTCAAACCTAATCATGAACTCTAAGCATTCTAATAATTTGAAGAATTAGGGTTTGAGAAATGTAGACTCTAGTCAGAAAAAATTAAGATTTTGATAGTACATGAATATGGAATTTGATCAGGATAGCAGTTTCATTTTTCTATGTAACTTGGATTTAATTGAAATTCAAAAATAATATGGATAAGTCAATCATGCATGTTAGTGCAAAATTTCAAAATATTTGGATGTTCTTTAATTGTGGTTCTCGGTCGAGCTATACTTCGACCGACCATGCTGACAAAGTGTTGTTCAGTAGTGTAGTGTTTTATATTTATTTATTTATTGGTTGCTCAGAATAATTGGAAATTCTTACTAGAGGTCTAAAATTACATGTAAAACATCATGATAAATTTTCACAATTTTTGGAGGATGTTTGACCTATGAAAAAAATGAATTACAGTAACATTTTTATGATAGAAAAATCTACTAAAATAAGAGAAAGTGTAGTGAGGGGTCAGTGTGCAAATTACCCAAGCACCTCAATTTCTCTATATGAGCAAGCTAGCACCCAAGAATATCTCCTATTTCGTGATCCATTCTAGAGAAACAAATATCTAGAGAGAGAGAGAGAGGAAAGCTAGGATTTTGAGAGGAGAAAGTGGTAGAGATGTTGACCTAGAGTTTCTCTAACGGAGATATGATGAAATCAAATAAGTTTATCTTCTTTGCATACACTTTCATGGTAAATATTCTCTCACATGTCAAGATTCTATCCCTCCTATAATTTGATTTGAAATGATACCAAATCTCTTCTTCTCACTCTTTCTCCATAATCCTCTATTTCTAGGGTTTCCGAGTTGAAAGGAAGAAGAAATGGGTGATTTGCTAGGGTTTTGATATGGATTTGAGAATTTCATAGACGAGCTACATTTTAAGGTGTTTTTGCACCTTAGGGTGAGTGGGTATTTCCTTTAAATAGTAAATTGCACAAAATCATGATAAATCATCAATTATCTTCAACTCTCTTGTATGCAACAGTAAACCCTAAACTGCCTTTCATTCTAGCTTTTGCAATATGGTTTGAAATGGATTATTTCTCTATTGTGATTAATTTTATATGATAAAACATATTATAAATACATATAAATTATCTTAAAGAAAATTCCTAAAGTAATTGTAGAGGTTAAAGAACATACTAAAATTTAGGGCTATCAGTTATGCCTGAAATAGCTATATAATTGAATAGAGAACTTCGTGTCTTTGAATCTCCTTGTTTATGAATGATTATTCATCCAAATGCGAAGTACATATATGTGAGATAATATCTTGGATTTTATGTGATGATTATCAGTGTTTGCTTGATATCTCAGTAAAGACGGTGTAACCCTAAATGAATAGAAAGTTGGAAATTAGCAAATAGATATTGTGAAATCCATTTTAAGTGATTCTCTTTGACAAAATAGATTTTATTTATTCAATATTATTCTTGATGCATGATATCTCAGTGATGGTGTGGAAACCCTAATTCAGTTCAATTCTAGGGTTTCATATATATGTTGATTGTATGCCAATTGTTGAAAGCAGTCTTTATCAGTGAAACACTATGATGCATAAAGTCCTTATGCGAGTTGTGTGATTTGTGAAAAAGGTCAATGAGACCCTAAGGATAGGGAATTTAGTGAAGAAAGTGTTTTTAATTGTGTTCTTTATTGAGATAAGTGGTGTTTCACAGTTGCTCATTTTATAATATAGATTGTTGATAATTTATGGAAATGATTGTTTATGTGGAAAATTAACAAATGTTGATGTGATGATTGAACTATAAATCTAAAGAGTGAATTGTTCTTTTATATGACCTGAATACTGTAGAATCCTTCACAGGTGGCTTGCACTATGAGGAGGAAATGGCTTCTTGACTAGAGGTCCCACGTAGGTCGAGGTAAGCTAGAGCGCATCATTGTGGGGTGTGGGGGTCTAGGCCAGTGATGGTGGAATTAATAATTGATTGGTCTCCATCACCAACTGGAGACGACGATGGTATGTGAGATATGAGTTGCAACTATTAGTGGACATCTTAGGTAGGTCCATTGGTGCACAACATGCTTGAGGGCTTGACTCACCGCCTGAGTACCAAGGTTGAGAGGTGGAGTATGAGATATATGGCCACTCCCATTAGCCGCTAAGAGGTAGACGTGTCGAGGCCCATTGTAGACGGGGTCTTAATCGATACATAGGCTCAGGAACCTGGGCATGCTTCTAAGACTTGTATAGAGAGATCATAGCTTGCTGTCATTCTTTAACATGTTGTGGTACACCTCATGTGGGTTTAGGGCATAATAATATGAATGAGAGGTGAATCAAGTGTATTTAGTTACTCAATTATTCCTTGTATGTCTCTAAATTACTAAATACTTTGTGATTGTTTAAGAATGTTTAGTGATTGATTTACTATTTGTAGTTGTCTAGAGTAATATGTCATTATTAGGTTGTAAATGATTAGTCTCTTTAAAGCTTACTATTTTTCTAATTGATATCAGTCACTCAACAGTATATCTATAATTATATAAGTACTTTACATTGTTTCTTTGAAGTAATCATTCACTGAGCGAGTAGGCTCACCCCTCTACTCACAATTTTTAGGGATAACACATAGACTGGAGATGTCAATGCATCAGTATATAACTCCCACAGAAGTTAATTATGAGATTAGTTAAGTTTAGTCGGTCCCTTTCACTCTAGGTCCTTTTATAGAGTTGAGAGATTTGTAAACGATGATGTGTAACCTTGTTTCCTTAAATATAGAGAATGTATCTAATTATCATGTTGCGTGTACATGGAAGTGTGAGAAACAAAATAAATGTTTAGATATATATCTTTATTGTTGTTATCATATTATACTAATCAAATCTTAATTTCCCTTGTAAGTCTTATTTATGTGATTGAATGCTAGAAAACAAAGAGAAATTAAAAAAAAGTTCGGAGTGAACTTTGTATTAAGTATTAATCCTCAAACTTATGTCCTAATCTCATGGTTAGTGGTAATCATGGGATGTGGGTGTAACAAGGACATACTATGTTATTTTAGTAATTGGGCCAATGTGCCACTACTATTGTTGCTCATACTGACCAAGGGAAAGAGATCTAGGATTCCGGTCATCTTATATCTTATATGGGTTTGATTTGACTTCATAGTGGTCAGCTAGTAGTTTGAATGGCACGCCTCAAACTATCCTATGATTAATCAAATATGTAATCCAGTTGTGTAGAATATCTGTTATGGTTACTTGGCAACTCACATTGGACGATGATCTTTGCTTTATTTCTTTTAATTTTAGATGGTTTATAATGGATTAAGAGAAATCAACTGCACTTATGACTCTAGCTATGCTTGTTCTTATGTGTAAGTTAATAGTCTTTCAACCCTACAATACTATCTACTAAATCTACTTAGGTATATAATTTTGGTAAGCAGTAGATGCCTTCAATGTTATATCTCTAGCTGGGACATGGGTCTCACCTCATTGGTCACCACATCTTTTCAGGTGATTAGCACCATCGTCAGACACAGTGTGATGAGGAGGTGCAATTCGTAGATCAGTAGAGATAGAAGGTTGGTGTGGTTAGTATAGAGTCCTAGATTCATCCATGTACTCTCAAGTCCAGGTGGGGAGTTTTGTATATCATGTATATCGAATCAAGATTTTGCTTGTATGCCTTTAGCAATTTAAATGATGTAATTATGTGGAGAAAATATTTGTATATAGGTTTTGGATGAGGCCATGGAACTTATGTACAAAATACCTAGTATGGATATATAATGTAGTTGGACTCTTGTGCAGATGCTTCTTATTGAATGTTGGAATTTCTTTTGGTTTTAATTATGTACCTTTTTGTAATGTGATTAATTATCATTTGATCGTTGTTTTGGTTTTGAGCAGTCTTATTTAGTATGGAAGATTGCTACACTAACCATGGGATATGGTTGTGTAGATATGTGTGGAGAAAGTGAAGAACATGTTAAAACTAGCTTTGTGGTGCATGGAGGTGGTACTAGAGACACATACATGATGGAAGAGTATTTGAGATGGGGCCAGAACATCCCATCCCACCAATATTTGACCCTTCTTCCATAGCTAATCTATCCTTTTAGTTTATTTTCTAGAAGCTCATGGTGACGATCATGCACTTGGATAACAAGGTGCCCACACATCAACCGATGGTACTTGTTACAAGTACTGAATCTCAAGGTCTAGGGAATACCTTTGAGAGGTTGAAGCATGTAGAAGCCAAGAAGTATGCAAGAAAAACTGACCCAACAAATGCTTACTTGTTATTGATAGAGCTAGAGAAGGCAATCATAGTTCTAAATATCTCTAAGGAGGACAAGGTTAAGCATGCAATCTACCTTTTGATAGGTAACGCTACACAATGATGGACCATTGAGGAGGAAAAGAGACTAGGTGTCGTCGTCGAACGGGAGGAGTTTTTAGCAAGATTTTGTGAGTTGTTACATCCCAAAGATGTATCTGGAGGAGAAGATGGCTCAATTTGAGCAGTTGCACCAAGGATTGTGGTCTGTGAATAACTTCAAGGAAAGGTTTAGGGAGTTGTTGAGGTTCTATCCTCACATGGTAGCCACAGAGAAAGAGAGGATTATGAGCTTCAAGAAGGGATTGAACACCAAGTTGGCAAGGATAACATTCCTAGAATCTCGTGAGAAGTTTTCCATCTTCATGTAGTCTGTGAGGAGGATATAGAGGACAACTCTAGAGAAGTGAGAGGATAATTCCGGGAAAAGATCAGCCTAATTTCAAGGATAATAATCTAGTAGTTTCAAAATTTTGAGGTTTACTTTGTCGCAGTACCAACAATCACAACAAAGGTTGAAGTTTTCTAAGACAAGGACACATGTATAGTCACAGTGGTCTCCTACTGAAGGGAGAAGTCGTAACTTCCCACCATCCAAGAGAAACTATTCAGGGTTAGTGTCTATGATAGGGCCATCTAGGTCATAGTGTGACTTAAGGACTTGTTACAAGTGTGATCATGTTGGGTATGTGAGATGGTCTTACCCTACAAAGAATTAGGAGGTTAAATAGAAGTTGAAGTAGATCCAGTAGGGCTCACAACAGTAGCAATAGTATAATAGTGGTGGAAATAGAGGGTGTGGCTAGTCATTATAGACAGGGTCTTTGGGACCAAATAGTAGAGTTTGAGCATGAAAACATGCAACGACTAGGATATATGCCATGAGCTAGCCAGAATGAGTGTTCAACCCATGATTTGCGACATGTCAGGTAAAACTCTTTCATTTTGACATATCTGAATATATATGTATTTTTTTAGTTGATACAAGTCTAAAGGACTCATTTATCACCAGAGAGGTGATAAATAGTTGTAACTTATTCATTTGTAACTAAATTGATAACCTCTTGTTGGAAACCCCTTTGGTTGTTCTACAGTGTTGCAGGAGGTGTGTCCATCTTACATTCTTCTTTTTCAAGATTCAACATTCAAGTGGTTCTTATGCCACTTGATATTCATGTCTTCGATTTGATCCTTGGGATGGATACCTTGGTGGGGTATACGGTTGTTTCTGACTATGGTTCTAAAGTTGCAGTGTTTTGTGAGGGGAACATCTCTTAGTCTTTCTAAGGAGATAGGAAGATTCATCCTACCTATCTAGTGTCAATTGTGAAAGAAAAGATGTTGATGAGATAAGGATGTGAATATGTCTTGGCACACATGATGGATACCAGGGTGAGGAGTCTTGGTATCCATAATGTACCTATAGTGATCGAGTTTGACAATTTTTCTACTTATGAGTTTCTAGGAGTTCCACCCCCAATAGAGATTGATTTTGAAATCAATCTAGTTCCTAGAACGCAACCCATACCTTAGGAGCCTTATAGGATGGCTCCAATTGAGATAAAGAAGTTGAAGAAGCAGTTGTAAAAGTTGTTGGAGAAAGGTTTCATATGGCCAAGCACATCCTTTTGGGGCACTCCAATGTTTTTTGTGAAGAAGAATAATGGTTCTAGGGGGCTTTTCATAGACTAGATATAATTAAATAAGGTCACAGTGAAGAACAAGTACCCATTGCCAAGGATAGATGACATGTTTGATCAGTTGAGAGGTGTAGTAGTGTTTTCCAAGATTGATTTGAGGTCAGGATATCATCAATTGAGGATCAAGATAGATGGCATACCTAAGTCTACTTTTAGAACTAGTTATGGTCATTATGATTTTGTGGTTATTCCATTTGGGCAAACCAATGCACAGGTAGTGTTCATGGACCTAATGAAAGAGTGTTCAGACCGTACCTTGACCAGTTAGTGGTGGTATTGATAGATGATATATTGATATACTCTAGGAATTGTTAGTAACATGAACATCATCTTCATCAAGTGTTGGAGTTGCTGAGGAAGCATCGATTGTATGCTTAGTTCAGTAAGTGTGAGTTTTGGCTGACCGAGGTGTCTTTTGTTGGTCATGTTATCTTAGTAAAAGGTTTTTGTATGGAACCTAATAAGGTGGAGCTAGAGTTGGAGTGGTAACAAACCAAGAAACTAACTGAGGTTCTAAGCATCCTATGTTTGGTTGGTTACTACAAGAGGTTCATCAAGAATTTTTTTGTAGTAGCTCTACCTTTGAGCAAGCTAACTAGGAATGGTGTTCCTTTCATTTGGATGACAAGTGTCAACTTTCTTTCTAAATATTTAAGGAATGTTGACAAGTGCTATAGTCTTAGTGTTGCTAGAGCCTAGGAAAGGCTACATTAGTTTTTTGATGCCTCAAGCAATGGGTTGGGATGTGTGCTGATGCAGGACAAGAACATGATTTCTTTTGCTTCTCGGCCGCTTAAGAAACATGAGAAGAACTAACCAACTCATGACCTATAATAATCAACTGTGGTTCTTGCCTTGAATATTTGGAGGCACTATCTGTATGGAAAGAAGTGTCAAATCTTTATAGACCACAAAATCTTTAGTATGTCTTTTTAAAATAGGAGTTGACATGAGGCAGAGAAGGTGGATGGAGTTGATCAAGGATTATGACTGTGAGGCCCCTAACATAGATTTTTGGTTGAACATGTTTTATTATCATAATTGTATGATTAAAACCTAAATTAAATCATAATATGTTCTTTTATATCATACGACGAGCTTAAGTTTCAAGTTTGGTCTAGTTTGGACACTGTTTGGGCAAGTTATGCCATTTTATGCTTGTTTTGGACTTTAATGTAATTTGCCGATATTTAAGGTTTTTCTTTAAAAATCACATCTTTTTTGTTCCTTATATTTTTTCTTATCATTCTTTAGTTATATGTGCCTTGGGGTGCCTAGTTGCACCTTGGTTTAGTGGTGATGCCCATCTTGGTTTGAGTTAGGGTTTCCCTCTCATGGATGAACTACCTTCAATGGTGGGACTCGATGGTTTTTCTTTGTGAGTTGGGATCTGATGGTGTTGTGATCCAATTGTGGTCCTTTTAGGTGTTAGGGTTGATAGTTTTCTCTCTACAATCTTCTTGGATTGATGATTCACCATGTGGAGGTGCAAACTGATGGTGGAGCTAGGGTTTTCACCCTTGTGACCAAAGGATCAACATCTGATGGCTTCCCTATGTTTTAGGTCGATGGTTGGATTGGGATGTCAAGACTTGATGTGTTTTCTATCTCCCACAACCTATGTATCTACTTCTTTGCACGGACTTGTTGCTTTAGGCCATGGACACATGGCAAGCCTAGTAAGACACCTTAACCTTCTCTTCTCTCTCACCCATAGATTTATAAACCTCTCCTCTTCACTGCAAACGAACCCTTTGGACCCCTTTCTCCTTCCTTTCTATCTATATCTCGTCCCTCTTTTCTAGCTGGAGAAGAAGGAGCCCAAGGTAGAAGAAGGTGGCTGATCTAGCTTGCATGTGCACCTAGGGTTCAGATCTACCCTAGTAGAGGTCATTTGGTGCTTTCTTGCTTAGTTTCTTGGCTTAGGTAAGTGAGATCTCCCTCCTTTCCTTTTTTTCCTTGCCATTCCACCTTATCTATTCTTCTTATTGGTCGTGCCCATGATGTTCCATGGTAGATGCTTGTTCTAGAGCTTGAAGAACCCCTCTTTCTTACTTCCTTGACCTAGGGTTTTACTTCATCTTTGGAGAAGGAGCTAGCTTGGCCGAGTGGAGTCCTCAAGGTAAGGTTTTCTTCTCTCTTCCTGGAGCTACCTTGCTGTGTGGAGCTTCATCTTGGATCCAAGTTATATAACTTTCTCCATGTTTATTTCTTACTTATACCTTGCATGCACATGATCTTGATCTAAAATGATATTCTAAGTAGAAAGATCCTACCTTTACCTAGGGTTTAAGTTTAAGTGGTGATTCTTGAGTAGTTATCTTTTTGGATGAACCCTAAAACATGTGCATGAACCTGCCTTGGTAGTGGAAGCTTTATACCTTGCATCCATGTGAAAAATGATGTATTTTTTTCACCAAACTATGGTCATGACTTAGGGTTTTTGAGCTGATTTCTCTCCTAGAGAGGCAACTCGATGGTTTTGTGCTTGGTGCTATTTTTCTTAACTTTCTTATGAAAACTGATGGTTTTGAGTTAAATTCTATTTTGAACTCTTTTTTGTTCAAGAAACAATGGTTTTGGTTCTCCTTCAAGTAGCGAAGTCGATGGTTTTCTTCCCTCCCTCATTTTATGTTCTTCATGCTTGTTTCTCCACATGTTGACCAAACTCAATGGCCCATCTGAGTCCACAACCGATGGCTTCTTTGGTTCATGATTTGATGGTTCATCAGCCAATGACATCACTGGGTCTATGATTCATCAACCAATGGTCTCACTAGGTCGATGGTTCATCAACCAATGGCTCCACTGATTCGATGGTTCAACAACCAATGGTTTCCCAACTTTCAAAGTTAATGGTTTTCATAGTACCACAACTGATGGTGGCACTGGGTACCACAAATGATGGTGGCACTAGATGCCACAACTGATAGTATATCCCATGTTCACAAATGATGGATTGACTAAATCATATGTAGAGATTCTTCTAGGTCACAACTCAATTGTTTTACTAGACTTTTGGTCCAAGGTTTTACTTGCATTTCATTTGATGGATTTGCTTATCCAAAATCTGATGCTTTTGAGTGAAGGTCATGGTTTGATGGTTTGGTTTTGATGATGTAGAATTTACGGTTCTATACCTATAACCTTTTAATCTTACCTTTGCCCTCATATGAATGTAAATTAATAGTCACCATAATGAGATAATGTGTGACACTAGTCCAGCTTATCTTGTTACACCTAACCGTAATACATATAGGTGATGATGGTTAGTTGAAATTAGCTTCCTTGTGTGACTAGCATGATGATGGAATACTTTCTGAATGTTGTTGTAGCCCTAATATGTTTTTATATGAACATCATAAGCTTCTTATTTCATGTTGTCCTAAACTTATATGTCACATATATGGTGATGGTTTGTTGAGCCTTGTTACAAGGTATGGAAAGATAATTATGTTCTTGCAGGGAATGATGTGATGGTCTTAATGACCTTTGGGCATGGTTGAGCCCTGAAGGAAGTGTGATCCTCTTCATTATGTGATAAGGCTTTGTATCTTGTGGTGGTATGATGAAATTTATAGTCTCATGAATGGAAATGAAATAGTACCATGTGGTACTGTGATCAATAACATGTATCACGTGTTCTATATCTTCTGAAGTTGATATATATCAATGCTTGTTAGAAATGAATTAGGTTTTGTATATCCACTTGTTTGATGCATCCTTAATTAACCCAATTGACATTTACTAATCAATTGAAACCCTAATCATGTAGTGCCATGTGTCATCTAACCGTTTAGTTTCAGGACTTGCTGGATGGGGAACTGAGTATTCCTAGGGGAAGCTCAGAGTGCATATTATTGAGGATGCGGGGTGCAAGTGACTGTGTGTCCTTGACATCATGATCCTAAGGTTTTGAGGATAGCTTTCATCATAACTTGGTCGGAGAACTACTGCGGTCATATCACAGATAATAGTATATGCAATGTGATCAAGACAGCTGTGGTTGTGCCTCGGATGCTAGAGTTTGAGTACCTATTTCACTAGTACCATGACCTTTATAAGGGCAAACTAGGATGTTTCACTGGTGTCATGACATGTACTAAGGGAGGGCTAGATATTTTACTGCATGAACTTATGTATCAATACGTCATACTCAAACTAACCGAGGGGGTGAGAACTTAGGATTCCAACTTTCTTGGATCTTATACGGAACTGATTGTAACTAAGCAGTGGTAAGTTGGACTTTGAGTGGTATGACTCAAACTAAGCAAGTCTTAATAAAAGATGTAATACATCTCTGTAGTATATATGGTAGGGTTAAATTCACTTCACATTGGATGCTAACCCTTTTCCTTGTTTCTTATATTGCTAGATGTTATATAATGCAACAAGAGTGTTCAACTATTATTAAATGATAGTTTATATGTTCCTTTATATACCTTGCTAATCATGCATATAGCTATACTTATCTGTTTAACTTGCTTAACCTACTTAATCTACTTAACTCTTCTTAGCCTATTTAATAATATAAATGTTGTATTAATAATCGTTGTTGAGAGTAATATCTCTCGCTGGGACATGGGTCTCACCTCGTGGGTCACCACAACTTTTTAAGTGGTCGTTGGCAACATGGTCAACTTTGAGGTGGTGAAGAAAAGCAACTTCGAGAGCAATAGGAGTAGAAGGTTGGTTAGTATCTAGTAATGTCCTAGAGTCATACATGTACTCTCAGGTTCGAGAATGGTATGCTTTGTAGATGAGATGGATATTGATTTGAGGTTTTGGCATTAGTCGATGTTTTCATATGGCATGTATTTGTGGAACAATATCTTTTATATACATATTTTGACTAATGCCACTGGACATACATGCGAGTACTTGAGATGGTATGTGCTTACATGCAGGTTGTTGGACTTATATGTAACTATTTCTAAACATGTTAGTGATGTTTAAATTAGTTTTAATTTACCCACTTTTCTAGTTATGTGGTTAATCAGTGATTGATTGTGTTTTGGGTTTTAAGTAATCTCGTTTTAGTGTGGCAGTGTGTCACATTTTAGGTTGGTATCAAAGCTTTAGGTGCATTGATTCTACATGGTCATAGGAGTTAGGTTTTGTGTCTGTTCTTACATAATCCATCATATCTGATCAGGGATTATGCTTATTCAGATATGACTGGAGAACATAAAGAACATGGAGAGAGTAATTTCATCACGCCAGGAGATGGGGGTAGGAGGCAAGCATGTGATGAGAGAGTGCTGGAGACAGGTCCAGAGCACCCCATGTTGCCTCAATTTGACCTTACAATCATGGAAAATCCTACCGTCCAGTCTATGTTTGGACAACTCATGGTGACAATTTCATAATTAATGGATAGAGTGCCCATATCACAAGCTAGGGCAATTTCCCCTAATGTAGGATCTCAAGGTTCTAGGAAGACATTTAAGAGGTTGAGATGTGTTGGAGTGATCGAGTACGAGGGTGCGGTAGACCCAGAAGACGTTGATATGTGGTTGATGGAGCTTGAGAAGTCTTTAAAGATCCTAAACATCCCAGAGGCGGATAAGGTCAAGCACACAGTTTATCTGTTGAAGGGTAGTGTTGGCCACTGGTGGGTCATAGAGGAGGAGAAGAGTTTGGGAGTTGTGATATGTTGGGAAGAGTTTTGGTGATATTTTGTGAGTCGTTACTTCCCTCAGACATACCTAGAGGAGAAGATAGCTCATTTTGAGAAGATATGATAGGGTTCGATGTCCATCAATGAGTATGAGGCATAGTTTATCGAGCTTTTATGGTTCTGTCCTCATATGGCGATGACAAAAAAGAGAGGATCCGTAGGTTTGAGAAGGGTCTGAGCTTAGAGTTTTCCACAACAACATCAACTTTGGAGAATAGGGAGAGGTTCTCTACCTTTGTGGAGTGTATGAGCAGGATTGAGAGGTTTTCCCGTGAGAAGCGTGAAGCTAATGCTAATAAGAGGTCATCTTAGTTTCAAGGACAGTTGTCAGGTGGCTTTAAGAAGCCAAGGTTTTCTTCAGGATGGTACCAGCAACTGTGGAAGAGTCAGTGAGGTTTGGAACAACAATAGTGTAGCAGCAGTGGAGGTAGAAGATGCGGTTAGGCATTGCTGGTAGGATCTTTTGGGCCAGCTAGAAGAGGCCATGGATGAAAATAGGCAAAAACTAGATTCTATGCTATGAGTCAGTCAGAGGGAGTGGTCAATCCATAGGTCATGATAGATCGGATGGAACTCTTTCATTCTGACTTATCTAATTCTACTTTTGTATCTATTTTGGTTGACTCGGGTGTGACACACTCTTTGATCACCAGAGAGATGATAAGTAGTTGTAACCTACCTATTTGTAGTAGTGTTCATTGATGATATCTTGATATACTCCAAGGACAGTCGGCAACATGAGCAACACCTACGCTAGGTGTTGGCGTTGTTGAGGAAGCATAGGTTGTATACTAAGTTTAGTAAGTGTGAGTTCTGGTTGACATATGTATCTTTTCTGGGGCATGTCATATCTTCCAAGGGCATTTGTGTAGATCTGAAGAAGGTACATTTAGTGTTGGAGTGGTAACATCCCAAGACACAGTTTGAAGTTTCCTAGATTTGACATGCTACTACAGGAAATTCATAAAGAACTTTAATGTTGTAGCATTACCCCTAACCAAGATGACTAGGAAAGGTGTTTCTTTTATCTGGGATGACAAGTGTCAATATTCTTTCCAACTATTGAAAGAGAAGTTGACCAATGCCCTAGTGTTAGTGCTACCAGAACAAGGAAAGGGATATATCATCTTCTGTGATGTTTTGAAGAATAGCTTGGGATGCATGTTGATGTTAGACAAGACAATGATTTCTTTTTCTTCATGATAGCTTAAGAAACACGAGGAGAACTACCCTATAATGATCTGGATCTTGTAGAATTGGTTCATGACCTAAAGATTTGGAGGCACTATCTATATGGGGAGAAGTGTCAGATCTTCACCGTCCACAAGAACCTTAAGTATATTTTCTCTAAGTAGGAGTTGAACATGAGGCAAAGAAGATGGATGGAGTTGATCAAGGACTATGATTGCATTATAGATTACCATCCAGGGAAGGCAGATGTGGTAGTTGATGCACTTAGTAGGAAGCCATCTTCATCATCTTCTATAGACAAGGCACAATTACACTCTATGGTGTGTCACAAGCAGAACATGTTAGTATCTCTTTGCCAGATGAACGTGAAGTTGGAGGTTTCCTTGTTGGCACATATGTAGGTGAAACCTAACTTGATGCAACATACCAGAGATTCTCGAAATAGTGATTCTATGATATAGAATATCAGGTCAGAGTTTGGCAGTAGGAAGTATGATGGCTTCCATGACTCAAAGGATGGGATAGTATGTTTTCATAACATGATGATGGTTTTAGATGTTGATGGACTGAGGAAGATGATTCTTGAGGAATCTAGATCCTCGATGTACGTGATGCATGCTAGAAGTACCAAGATGTACCATAATCAAAAGGATATGTATTGATGGCTAGGTCTAAAGCATGATGTGTCTAAGTTCATTGCTAAGTGTCCAATTTCTCAGCAGGTCAAGGTTAAACATCAGAAACCTATTGGGAAATTATAACCATTGCGAATACCACAGTGGAAGTGAGATCATATCACCATTGACTTTGTGGTTGGTCTTCTTAGGACAGTCAAAGGTCATGATTCTATATGGGTGATAGTTGACAAGTTGGCCAAGTCAGCTCACGTCTTAGCGGTCAAGACGACATATACAGAAGAGAAGTTGGCACATATATATGTAGATGAGATCATTTGTCTGTATGGTATTCTAATTACCATAGTATTTGATAGAGGTCCATAGTTCACCAGTCGGTATTTGAGAATGTCTTCATACAACCATGGGGACACAACTGAGGTTTAGTACATCTTTCCACCCACAGATAGAAAGTCACTCAGAAAGGACCATACAGACTTTGGAGGATCTTCTGAGAACTTGTGTTATATAGTTTCTTGGTAGTTGGGACATCCATCTGAGTTTGATTGAGTTCGCCTACAACAACAATTATCAGAGGAGTATAGACTGGGAGACATTGTTGGTCAACCCTATGTTGTTACAAGATAGGTCAGTATCAACTTTTGGGTCTTGACCTAGTGTAGTAGACTACAGAGAAGATCAAGGTGATACAATATTAGTTGATGGAAGCCCAGTACAGACACAAGTTGTATGTTGATAACCATTGCAAACCATTAGAGTTCCAAGTTGAAGACCATGTATACCTTAAGGTTTCCCCTTAGAAGGGTGTGGTGAGGTTTGGTAAGAGGGGTAAGTTGGTCCTAAATTTATGAAACCATACCCTATCTTTGCATGAGTTTGAAAGTCAGCCTACAAATTCGAGCTACCTCCAGAGTTGCAAAGGTTGCACAATGTTTTTTATGTTTCCATGTTGAGGAATTGTTACCCAGATATAGAGTAGGTGTTACATCCAATGGAGTTTGAGTTGGAGGAGGATGTGTGAGGAGGGTCCTGTGTTGATCTTGGATAGGAGGGTGAAGAAGTTGAAGAAGAAGGATATAGTCTTACCAATGGTGTTGTGGTATCATAATGGTGTGTAGGAGGCTATATGGTATTTATAGGATGATATGCTTAGGAAGTACCCATCTTTGTTCGCATAGGATTTTGGGGGTGAAATCCATGTAAGGGGTTTATGGTTGTGAGACCCCTAACCTGGCTTTTTTGTTAAACATGCTTTCTTATAATAATTGGATATTTAAAAACTTAATTAAACCATAATATGTGCTCTGATATCATGTGAAGAGCTTAAGTTTCAAGTTTGGTCCAGTTTAAACATTGTTTGGGCAAGTTATACAATTTTATGTTTGTTTTGGACTTTTATGCAATTTACCCAAATCTACGCTTTTCTTGCAGTTTTTCACATTCTTTCTGTTCCTTATATTTTTTCTTATCATGCTTGACTTATTTGTGCCTAGGGGCGCCTAGTTGCACCTCGGTTTAGTGGTGACACCCATGTAGGGTTGAGTTAGGGTTTCCCTCTCATGGATGAGCTACCTTCAATGGTGGGACTTGATCAATTTTCATTGTTAGTAGAGATTTGATGGTGTTGGGATCCGATTGGGGTCCTTTGAGATGTTAGGGTTGATGGTTTCCTCTCTATAAGATACTTGGATCGATGGTTCCCCATGTGGAGGTGCCAACTGATGGTGGAGCTAGGGTTCTCACCCTTGTGACTAAAGGATCAACATATGATGGCTTCCCTATTTGTGGGTCTATTTTTAGCCTAGGAAGTCAGGATTTGATGGCTTCCCTAGGTCCCACAACTGATGGAGCTTATTCTTTGCATGGACATGATGCTTTAGGCCATGGACACATGGAAAGCCTAGTAGGACACCTTAACCTTCTTTTCTCTCTCACTCATAGTTGTATAAACCTCTCCTCTTCCATACAAACGAACCCTTTGGACCCCTTTCTCCTTCCTTTATGTCTAGATCTATTCCCCCTTGTCTATGTCGAGAATAAGGAGTCAAAGGTAGAAGAAGGTGGTCGATTTAGCTTGCATGTGCAACTAGAGTTCACATCTACCCTAATAGAAGTCGTTTGGTGCTTCCTTGCTTGGTTTCTTGGCCTAGGTAACTGAGATCTCCTTCCTTTCCTTTGTTTTCCTTTCCATCATACCTTCCCTCTTCTTCTTATTCTTGGTTTTTCCCATGGTTTTCCATGGTAGATGCTTGTTCTAGATCTTGAAGAACACCTCTTTCTTACTTCCTTGACCTAGGGTTTTGCTTCCTATTTGGAGAAGGACCTAGCTTGGCCGAGTGGAGTGCTCAAGATAGGGTTTTCTTCTCTCTACCTCAATCTATCTTGCTGTTTGGAGCTTCATCATCATCCTAGAGGTGATTTATATAACTTTCTTCATGTTTATTTCTTACTTATACCTTGTATGCACATGTTCTTGCTCTAAAATGATGTTCTAAGTAGAAAAATCATGCCTTGCCTAGGGTTTAAGGTTAAGTGGTGATTCTTGAGTAGTTATCTTCTTGGATGAACCCTAAAACCTTTTTCACGAACCTTCCTTGATAGAGTAAGCTTTAGTCCTTACATCCATGTGACAAATGATGGTTTTTGTTCACCAAATGATGGTCATGACTTAGGGTTTTTGAGTTGATTTCTCTCCTAGAGAGGCAACTATATGGTTTTGTGCTTGGTGTTGTTTTTCTTGACTTTTTTATGCCAACTGATGGTTTTGAATTTAATTCTATTTTTTACTCTCTTGTTCTCAATAAATGATGGTTTTCGTTCTCCTTCAAGTTGTGAAGTGGATGGTTTTCTTCCCTCCCTCATCCGATGGTTTTTGAAGCTTGCTTCTCCACCTGTTGACCAAACTCGATGGCCCTTTTGAGTCCACAACTGATGGTTTTTCTTGTTCATGATCTGATGGTTCATGAACCAATGGCCTCACTGGGCCAATGGTTCATCAACCAACTGCCTCACTGGGTCATTGGGTCGATAGTTCATCAACCAATGACTTTACTGATTTGATGGTTCAAAAACCAATGGTTTCCCAACTTTAAAATTCAATGATTTTCATAGTACCACAACTGATGGTGGCACTGGGTACCACAACTGATGGTCGCACTAGATGCCACAATCGATGGTGGATCCCATGGTCAAAATTGATCGCTTGACTAGGTCATATGTGGAGTTTCTTCTAGGTCATAACTAAATGATTTTACTAGACTTTTGGTCCATGATTTTAATTACATTTCATTTGATGGTTTTGCTTATCCACCATCTGATGGTTTTGAGTGAAGTTCATGGTTTTATGGTTTGGTTTTGACAATGTAGACTTTATGGTTCTATGCCTCAAAATTTTTAGTCTTACATTTGACCTCATATGAATGTAAATTAATAGTCACCATAATGAGTTGATGTGTGACACTAATCTAGCTTATCCTATTACACCTAACCCTAATACATATAGGTGATGATGGTTTGTTGAACTTGGATTCCTTGTGTGACTAGCATGATGATGGAATACTTCCTTTATGTTGTTGTAACCCTAATATGTTTCTATATGAACATCATAAGCTTCTTAATGCAATGTTATGCTAAACTTATATGTCACATATATGGTGATGGTTTGTTGAGCCTTGTTACAAGGTATGGAAAGATGCTAATGTTCTTTTAGGGAATGATGTGATGGTCTTAATGACCCTTGGGCATGGTTGAGCCCTGATGGAGGTGTGATCCTCTTCATTATGTGATAAGGATTTGTATCTTATGGTGGTATGATGGCATTTATAGTCTCATGAATGGAAATGAAATAGTACGATGTGGTATTGTGATCAGGAACATGTCTCGTGTTTTATGTCTTCTAAAGTTGCTATATATCAATTCTTCTTACAAATGAATTAGGGTTTGCTTGTCCACTTGTTTTATGTAGCCTTAACTCACCCAATTGACATTAACTAATCAAGTGAAAACCTAATCATGTAGTGCCCAGTGTCGTAGAACCATTCAGTGTTAGGATTTGTTATATGGGGAAATGAGTATTCCTAAGGGAAGCTCGGAGCACGTACTATTGATTATGCAGGGTGCAAGTGACTATGTGTCTTTGACATCCTAATACCAAGGTTTTGAGGATGTCTGTGGTCATACCTCAGTAGGATAACAACTATGGTTGTATCTCAAATATTAGTATATGTGATGCGATTGAGGACAACTACATATGTGCCTCAGATGCTAGAGTTTGAGTACCCTATTTTACTAGTATCGTGACCTTTATAAGAAAAGACTAGGCTGTTTCACTAGTGTCGGCTACATTGTTTTGTAGCTTGACCTTATGTGTCGGTGCAACAGACTCAAACTGATTGCGGAGGTGAGATTTAGGATTCTAACTCTCCTAGGTCTTGTATGGAACTGATCGCGACAAAGCAGTGATCAGTTGGACTTTGAGTGGGATGATTCAAACTCCCTAGGTCTTAATAAAAGATGTAACATAGTCATGTAGTATATCTGTTAGGGTTAAATGTGTTGCACATTAGATGTTAACCCTTGCCTTGTTTCTTATATCTCTAGACGTTATATAATGCAACAAGAGTGTTCAACTATTAGTAAATGATAGTTTATATGTTCCTTTATATACCTTGCTAATCATGCCTATAGATATTTTTATTTGTTTAACCTACTTAACCTATTTAATCTACTTAAATCTGCTTAGCATGTATAATAAACCTATTGTAATCAA
Organism: Alisma plantago-aquatica; assembly: GCA_963693085.1. Classification (NCBI taxonomy): domain Eukaryota; kingdom Viridiplantae; phylum Streptophyta; class Magnoliopsida; order Alismatales; family Alismataceae; genus Alisma; species Alisma plantago-aquatica. Next base: position 383,998,269 of record OY856410.1, read on the forward strand.
TAACCATTGTTGAGAGTTATATCTCTTGTTGGGACATGGGTCTCACCTCATGGGTCACCACATCCTTTTACGTGGTCTCAGTGACCTGGTTAGGTTCTTGGTGGTGAAGAAGAGCATCTTAGAAAGCAGTAGGAGCATAAGCTGGGCTAGTAGTTAGTCATGTCCTATAGTCATCCATGTACTCTCAGGTCCATGTAGAGGATGTTTTGTAGATGATATGTATATTAATGCCAGTTTTTGGCAGTATTCGATGTTTTTATATGGCATGTATATGTGGAACAATATCTTTTTTATACAGCTTTTGGCTGATGCCACCAAATATACATATAAATACCTTAGATGATATGTTCATACATGTAGGTTGTTGGACTTATATCTAAATGTTTCTAAACATGTTAATGATTTTTAAATCAATTTTTATTTACTTTCTTTTCTAGTTATGTGGTTAATTAGTTATCGATCATGGTTTTGGTTTTGAGTAATCTCATTAAGTGTGGTAGTGTTTCGTAATGACTATATGATAGATTATCATTCAGGAAAGGTGAATGTAGTGGCTAATGCATTAATCATGAAGTCATCTTTATCTTCATCATCATCTACCAATAAAGTGTAGTTGCACTCCATGGTGTGTCACAAGTGGGACATGGTAGTGTCGCTTCAGTAGATGAATGTATAGTTGGAGATCTCCTTGTCGGTAGGTTTGCTTGCAGAGTTACAAATGAAGTTGCCTTTGATACAACAGACTAGATCTGCATAGAAGGATGATACTGTGATACATAACAACATGTCAGACTTTGACAATAAGAAGCATGGAGGTTTCCATGAGACAAAAAATGGGATAATAATTTTCACAACTAGATGGTGGTTCTTGAGGTAGGTGGTATGAGGGAGATGGTACTTGAGAAGGCTCATTCTTCAATGTATGCGACACATCCTTGTAGTACAAAGATGTATCATAATCTTAAGGACTTCTACTAGTGGCTAGGTTTGAAGCGTGATTTGGTTGTGTTCATGGCAAAGTTACCAGTCTATCAATAGGTCAAAGTAGAACCTTAGAAGCCAGTAGGAATGTTGCAAATATTTCCATTTCCAAGTGGAAATGAGATCATATCACTATGGATTTTTGGTTGGTCTACCTAGAACAACCAAGGTTATGATTCCATTTGAGTAATTGTTGATTGGTTGACAATGTCTACTCACTTCTTATCCGCCAAGACTATCTGTTGGGAAATACGACATCAGATAAGCAGTGGAAATGAAAGTATTATTGGTACATTTCTCATTAACTAGTGGATTGTGTCAATAACTATGCAACGGAAAGGATGGTTTCATGAAGATATACCTGATCCTGGAGCAAGTCTAGCGACAATCCTCATCGATGTATATGTACACTCTATCTTTGATGGTTTTTGTGCAGCTCCTGGTTGCACTGGGACCCGTCTAACTGTTCCTCTTAGGAAAATAGACTCGAACATGGTCGTATGTAGTAGCTCCTCTTGTCATGGACTACTGGATGATGTCATCCTCATTAGTGATGAGAAAAGGCCACCATGTCTCTAGAGAAGTCCACACGGACCAACTAGACCTTCTGTCATCTTGCTAGAACATATAGGAAGAAGTTGTCCCTCCTGTTGGTGTACTAGTCACCAACCTACTCTCCGATGACAATGATCCTCAGTTGTTTCTCTCCCTTATCTATCCCTCCCTAGTTAGGTAGGACTTTCTTGGGATCTCTTGGTTACCACAACCAGAGAGAGAAACTAATTCTCAATTGTCTGTGTTGTGCTCTGGGAAGCCTCCAATACCCCTTTATTTATAGGTGGGGTTAGGGCCAGGGTTCCTAGTCTATGCAGGAATGGAAGAGACCAAAAGATCTTGAATTTTTACAACAATTTAGGAAACTTCATAACCTACGACAATCAAAATGACTGTTTGGAAAACCTAGAACATCGTCTTGCATTGTGAGACGGTCGTTTTGCAATTTCCCAATTTTGTGCATATGTTAGAAATTAAATTCCAATTAGTGCACATCATGACATCAACACCAATCCTTGATGTAATCGAACTGCACCCTTGAAATGGCCCTTTGGTGCATGTGAGACCGGCATCTCACACCACTTGAGACTGTCATCTCACACAAGCGAGGATAGGCTGAATTCTAGTCAAGGAACAATACAATCAACCTGACACTCCAAAAAACTATCTTAACACTTGAATTGATCATTTGGCAGTCCAGTCATCTAATTTATTGTGTGAATTGAATACCTCAACACTTTAGTAATTAATCGAATCATAATTTAAGATCAAACTCCTCTTCTACATGAGTTCCTATGTGTGTGGCCCTATAGGTCCCATATTACATTAGCAGTGAATGTCCATAACAACTTATGACATCACAAGAAATGAGGGTTCCTAGTCACACATCATTGCTACCCAATAACATAAATTTGGAGAACAAATTCAACCTACAATTTGTGTATGGTGTTACAATGTTTGTATAATTCCTTTGTTACTGATATCTAGATTGAACTCCAGTCATGGATTTGTCATCCTCTTCAACATCCAATCTATGTTTCTTGCTATAGAAGACTGTATCAGATATGTGTACGCTCAATATTATATATTGACACACATACATTTCCTTGTATTTCTCAATCTCGCTAACTCAAGTGTCCTTGGATATCATACTCCAATAGGTGGGACAAATCCCATCTCTATCACTCAAAGTTAGTCCCCATGTGTCACAGTCACCCAATCATCACCTTTATAAAAACCCATGTTTTGAGATTATTTTTGATGATGTCAAAGAGTATCAAACAACATGTGATGAGTATAGTGATTTTAGGTCTAAAAACCACAAACACCACCATCACTATAAGATGTGATTTTGATCTACCTAGTTAAGGTTTCCATGTATCACTCTTATGGTGGGTATGTTCGATATATTGTTCTCTAACATGTATTTGTGGGCTTGGTTTGATATCACCATATCATGACTACTGAAATTTTGTCATCAACCAACTCACACTCTAATCTTATGTGCTATTTCTATCTATTTACCTTCCACAATAACAACCAATCAGGGACATAACAAGAATGCATATACTCTTAACATCTGTATGATCTCATTGTTCAGGTCCTCAACCTAAAGACACACGTCATTGAGTAATATCATTCTCTAGATATTAATTATGTTATTTCATTATCTGAAAATGGAACAAATAGAATAAATTGGAAGCTTTCTTGCATTAATAATCAAATCATTTACAAGTTATTCCATTACAATAATCATATGATTACCTCTCTGGGCATACATACCAACATATTCCCACTTGCATTTAGAGCCAATTACCCATGAATCTTATTCTGAGTGACCTAACATGACCATCATGCTTCTATAGTGAAAGTTCCTTTATCAAGGGATCAACAATATTGTTTTTAGTTGGTACTCTATAAATCTTTACATCTCCTCACTGTACAATCTTTCATGTGAGATGATACCACCTTTGTATATGCTTTGAGCACTGATGCGATCTGGGATCCATAGCTTGTGAAATAGATCCATTGTTGTCATAATGTAGCTCAATTGTTTAATTGATGCTTGTATTGACCCCAAGTTCTATAATGAACTTGATCCATACAAAATCCTTTGCTACATTCAATGTAGAAATATACTTGGTCTCTATTGTATAATCGACAACTTTCTCTTGCTTGGAACTCTTCCATCTTACAACTCCATTATTTATGCAAAACACAAATCCGAGTTGCGATTTATAATCATCTTTGTCAGTCTAGAAGCTAGCATCAATGTAACCTTTTATCACCAACTCTTATTCTCCTCTATAGACCAAAAACTGATCCTTAGTCCTTCTCAAGTACTTGAGGACATTCTTCAAAGCTATCTGTGAGCATCACCTAGATCTGACTGATATCTGCTCAGCGTACTTGGTGCATACAAGATGTCTAGACGGATGCACAACATCACATACATGATGGATCAAATTTCTGATGCATATGGAATCATACTCATGCGATTCCTTTCTTTACAAGAGTGGGGACATTGAACTTTAGAGATGGTAACACATGTAGCATGAAAAGGTTTCTACTCTTTGAGTTCTCCATGTTGAATTGCTTCAACACTTTGTCGATATATGTGCTCTAACTTAGTCCAAGAAGCCTTCTTGATCTATCTTTATAGATCTTTATCCCCAAGATGTAGGATGATTCTTTGAAGTCTTTCATAGAGAATGTATTTCCAATCCATGTCTTTACCTTTTGTAAAGTAGGGGTGTCATTCCCCATCAATAGTATGCCATCTACATATAATGTGAGGAATACTACCATTCTCCCACTAACCTTCTTGTACACACAAGGTTCATCTTCATTTGAACAAAGTCAAACTCTTTGATAGTCTCATCAAAATGAAGATTCCATCTCAGAGATGCTTGCTTCAATCCATAGATTGACCTCAGTAGATCATAGACTTTGATTGCAAACTTTAGATTTATAAACCTCTCACATAATTTCATATACACATCCTCAACAAGACTCCCATTAAGGAACACAATTTTAACATCAATTTGCCAAATCTCATAGTCATGATAAGCTGCTATAGCAAGCATGATCATGATGGACTTAATCTATGGCCACTGGATAAAAGGTTTCATCATAGTCAACACCTTGAACTTGTTTGAAACCCTTTTCTACCTATATACCCTTATAGGTTTGTACTTTACAATCCATGTCTCTCTTCTTTTTTAAGACCCACTTGCACCGTATGGGTTTTACCCCTTCAGGTGGATCCACCATGGTCCATACCTTGTTGGTATACATGGATTCCATCTCAAATCTCATGGACTCAAGCCATTTCTCAGACTCTGGTCCCTCAATAGCATCTTGATAGGATATTGGCTCATCATCTATGACCATTTCACTACCTTCTTGAGTCTCAAGATATCCAAATCTTTCATGTTCAAGGTGTGTCCTATTAGATCTATGAGGTTCCTATGTTACTTGAGGAATTTGAGATTCTACAATAATTTGTGAGTCTCTTTGTTCCTCTTGTACATCTATCAGTTCAATGTTCTCTTGTTAGTCTCAAACCTCTTTGAGTTCCACTTTCCTCCTATTGATTCCTTAGGAAATGAATTCCTTTTCTAGAAATACAACATTTCTGGAAACAACCATTTTGTTGTCAGTTGGGTGGTATTAGTAGTGTCCTCTTGTCTCTTTGGGATATCAAACAAAATAACATTATCAGACTTAGGGCCAAGCTTTTCAAAAAACAACTTTCTAACATAAGCTTCACATCCCCAAATCTTCATAAAAGACACATCAGGACGTTTTGCATGCCATAGCTCATATGGTTTCTTTTGAACCGACTTAGATGGAACTCAGTTAAGTGTAAACGTTGTGGTTTCAAGAGCATACCCACCAAAGAAAATTGGAAGATCAACAAAACTCATCATCGATCACACCATATCCAATAATGTGTGATTCCTTCTTTCTAACACACCATTATGCTATAGTGTTCCAGGTTGAGTCCATTATGATACAATACCATAGGTTCTCAAAAGGTCCTCAAACTCTTGGCTTAAGTATTCTCCACCTTGATCATATCGAAGTGCCTTAATACTTTTTCCAAGCTTGTTCTATACTTCATTCATAAACTCTCTAAACTTTTCAAGAATTTCTGACTTATGTTTCATCAAGTAAACATAACCATACATTCTGAAATCATCAGTGAAGGTAATGAAGTATTGATAACCACCTCTCACATTTGTTCTAAAAGGCCCACATACATTAGTATGTATAAGTCATGATAGATCACTGCTCTCTCACTGCTACTAGTGAATTAAGTCTTGGTCATCTTGCCCAACAAATAAGATTCACATGTCTCTACTGATTAAAAATCAAAAGAGTCCAGATAACCATCTTTATGGAGTCTATATATGTGATTCTCATTTATGTGCCCAAGAAGACAATACCAAAGGTATATTTGGTTTTAGTCATTGAGTTTTTGTCTTTTGGTATTTATGTTATATACAATCATCTCTATATCTATCAAGTATAGACCATAAGACATTGGGGCATTGCCATAAAAGATCCCATCTTTACTAATATAACATCTTCCATTCTTTATAAGAATTTTGAATCTGTTCTTTTCCAAACAAGATACAAATATGATGTTCCTATCAATGGTAGGTATGTAATAGTAGTTCTCTAACTCTATTACTAGCCCACTTGGTAGATATAACTCATAGGTTCCAACTGCACTGGTAGCAACTCTTACACCATTTGCAACTCATAGTTCTACCTCACCTTTATCTAAAGGTCTACTTCTTTTCGGATCCTTCACATTTGATCAAATGTGTGATCCACATCTGATATATAGTACCCATGATGATGAAGTAGTAAAGTAAACCTGAATAACATATATACCAAAAGTAGAGATCTCAATCCCTTGCTTCATCTTCCTAGGTTCCCTTATCCTTCTCTTTATTTTGAGGGCAAAAGACATAACTCCGTTGAACACCATCACTGATTTGTCCTTCTTCATTTGTGCTTTGAACTTGTTAAGATGTCAAGAAACTTTGACAACGGTCTAGCCATGTTACTCAAGTGATAACACTTGATAAGATGGCTATATGATTTATGAAATGATTGCAAAATCATATATGTAACCAACTCTTAGCCTAAAGGAATTCCTAGTCCTTCAAGATGCTTCATATGCCCAATCATATTGAGCACATGAGGTTCTATTAGATCTCCTTCTGCCAGTTTGCAGTCAAATAGCACCTTAGAGACATTATACCTTTCATGCTTATCATGTTGTTTATGCAACTCATAGTTCATATAGCCCAACATAAGGTTCTTGATGTTCAAAACATCATTGGCATGCTTCAAAGAAGCATCCATGTTAGGCGAATTTGGAGTGGATACTGGCACTGGTGTTTCAGGAACATGAAGAACCCTTCTCAAGTCCCTAATTAGTTATGGAAATAAATCTTGTTTAATGCATCTGATTGCGATGATTGAGTGTTTTCCATTTGATTCTACAAGAGAAAAATTGCATTTGTCAAAAACCCATTTGATTTAATTTGATTTAATAACTTGATATTAATCAGGTCTTTAGTTAACTATCTCTCACACTATTATATTCAAATTAATAGCACTCAATATCAATTCATAATACTACATCGTACAATATTCTAGTGGGTCAAGATCCTAATTTCATCAAAATCATGAGCCTGCTAAGGCTATCACCCACAACTTGATTCTATCAGGTAGGAAACTTTTGCCAATTGCATCAAATGTAGCTCTTGATAGATGATATACACAACTCTTTGTCATTGATCATCTCTATGCTTCAAGGTGCTTAATCCAATTAAGATCACCTAATTAAGCCTAACCCATAAGCCAACACAATAGACTATGCACCCTACTAGGGTAGACTGACATATCTACCATCACACTTCCCAGAGATAGACAGTGCACCACTCTAGGGTGTGCCCATGATTAGTCAATCAAGATTTTCATGTGTGTTGCTTATAGAAAGCATCTAAAATTTAATATTTTTATTGAGGGAGTTTGTATAAGTACATATACATTAACCAATCACCACATATATATAGTATGTATCATATACATGTTATAACGCACAACAAAAACATGCAATAAACAAAAAGTGATGGTTATAGTCAGCCTAATGTAATTTCTTGGAGCCACAAGGAATTACCACAATCTAGGTCTACAACATATGCAGAAACCTATTGTTTATGAAGATTTGTACTTGCCAATCTGGTTTGACTAGTTCAACCTTTGAAATGGTCGGCTTGCCTCTTGGCTGGTCAGTTGGTCTCCTCCAGCTGGTTTTATGGCTCCTCCAAATGACTGGTCAATTGCTCGGTATCTAATCATTTGGATCCTCCAAACGGTCGACTCGTATGCTCCTTTGGGATCCTGGTCGGCTCACCAGCCGATCCACTCGGTTCAGTAAGATGGTCATCTCGGCCCCGCCACAGGTTAGCTCATATCCTCGAGTCGGTCAGTTCGACTTCACTGTGTGGTCGGTGGGCGTCTTTCTTCTTCTTCAAACAAGAAAGTAAACTATCATACTTTACATAATTATTGAGAAACCTTGAGTTACATTTTAGGGGAGCAAAGGTAGAAAGAATAATACTTTTACATTGGGATGATAAGAGAGATGCTCAGTTTGCAGACCGAGATAAACATGATAAACCAACCACCCAACCATGCATAGATAATAGAGGTTATTTCCAATAACCATGCTACACATCCACCATCAAAACTCACTTATAGGAAGACACATGTAAATTGCATATATAGATCCGTTTGAGTTTTTATGTGGTTATTAATCAGAAGTGCACATCAACAAGTTTAAATATTTGCATCACATGTTACAAATAAACTCACTTAAACCAAAAATATGATCATATTAATTATTCCAAATTATTATTAATTTACGTGGCTATGATACCACTATTGGCAAATATGACATTAGATAGGCAGCGGGAACAAAAATTTTATTAACATATTTCTCATTAACCAACAAAATGCGTCAATAACTATGCAATGGAAAGGATGGTTCATGAAAATATACTTGGTCCTATAGCAAGTCCAGCGACAATCCTCATTGATGTATATGTTTATTGTATCTTGGATGGTGTATGTGCAGCTCCTAGTTGTACTAAGATTTGTCTAAATGCTCATCCATAGACACAAACTCGAACGTCATCAACTGTAGCATGTCCTCTCGTAACAGACTGTTGGATGAAGTCATCCTCGTTAACAACGAGAAAAGGCCACCTCACATCTAGAGAAGTCCATATGGACCAACTAGAACTCCTGTCATCCTACTAGAATGGATAGGAAGGAGTTGTCCCTCCCGTTGGTGTACTAGTCACCAACCTGCTCTTCCACAACAATGAACCTCAGATGTTTCTCTCCCTTAGCTATCCCTCCCTAGTCGGGTAGGACTTGCTTGGGCTCTCTTGCTTACCACAACCATAGATGACAACAATTGTCCGAGAAACTAATTCTCAATTGTCTGTGTTGTTCTCTGGGAAGCCCCCAATACCCCTCTATTTATAGGTGGGGTTAGGGCCAGGGTTCCCAGTCTGTGTGGAAGTGGAAGGGACCGGAAGATAGCAAAGTTTTGCAACAATTATGGAAACTTTACAACCTACAACAGCCAAAATAGTCATCTAAAAAACCCAAATAGTCATGTGGCACGTGATACATTTCATCTCACACTACGAGATGATGATTTTGTAGTTTCCTAGTTTTGTACGTATGTTGGCAATTCAATTCCAATTAGTGCACGTCATGACGTCAGCACCAATCCTTGATGCAATCAAATTACACCCCCAAAATAGTCGTTTTGTGCATGTGATATGGGCGTGTCGCACCACCTGAGATGATCATCTCATACAATAAAGATGGGCATCTCGCAAGCCGGGTCAGGATGAATTCTAGCCAATGCACAATACAAGCATCGGACACTCCAAAATACTATCTCAACACTTGAAATGATCATTTGGCAGTCTAGTCATCTGATTTGTTGCATGAATTGAATTCCTAAACACTTTAGTAATTAATCCAATCATCATTTAAGATCAAACTCCTCTTCTAGACGAGTTCCTATGTGTGTGACCCTATAGGTCCCATCTTGCAGTGGCAGTGATTATCCATAACAACTTATGACATCACAATCAATGAGCAGTGCCTAGTAACACATCAATTCTACCCAAGTATATGGAAAGTTGGAGAACAACTTCGACCTACAATCTATGTATGGTGTTATAGTGTTTGTATAGTTCCTTTGTCTCTGATACCCAGATTGAACTCAAGGCATGGATCTGTCATCCTCTTCAACATTCAATCTATGTTTCTTACTATAGCAGGCTATATGAGATATGTGTAAGCTCAATATCATATATTGACTCACATGTACATTGCCATGCATTTCTCAGTCTCGCTAACTCAACTGGACTTGGATATCATACTCCCATAGGAGGGACAAATCCCATCTCTATCACTCACAATGAGTCCCCATGTGTCACAGTCACCCAATCATCACCTTTATTACAACCCATGTTTCAGGATTGCATTCGATGATGTCAAATCTTACCGAATGGCATGTGATGAGTACACTGATTTTAGGTCTAAGAGCCACAACCACAACCATCACTATAAGAAATGATTCTGACCTACCTAGTTAAGGTTACCATGTATCACTCTTATGGTGGTTCTATACGATACACTGTTCTCTAACATGTATCTATGTGCTTGGTTTGATATCGCCATATCATGAATAATGAGATTTTGTCATCAACCAAATCACAATCTGATCTTATGTGCTATTGTTGTTATTTACCTTCCACAGTAATAACCAATCAGGGACATAACAAGAATGCATATACTCTTAACATTCATATGATTTCAATGTTCAGGTCCTCAACCTGAAGAGACACATCATTGATTAATATCATTCTCTAGACATTTATTATGTTATTTCATTATCTCAAAACTGAACTAACAGAATAAATTGGAAGCTTACCTTATTAATAATCAAATCATTTACAAGTTATTCCATTACAATCATCATATGATTGGCTCTCTAGGCATACATACCAACATTGTCTACACAACAAAGAAGTTGGCACAAACCTATGTTGATGAGATAGTTCATCTACATGGAACACCAGTTGTGACAGTGTCAAATAGAGGTCCTTAGTTCATGAGAAGGTTTTGGGAATGCCTACATACAATGTCCAGCTATAGTTGAGGATCAGTACAACCTTCCACCCACAAGAAGATGACCAGTCTAAGAAAACATAAATACAATAGAGGATATATTCAAAGCTTGTACACTTAAGTTCCTTGGAAATTGAGATATTTTTTTGAGTCCGATCAAGTTTTCCCACAACAACAATTACCAAAAGAGTAGAGACATGGCACCATATGAGGCATTATACGATAGACATTGTAGTTCATCTCTATTAGTATGAAGAAGGTGATATCAGTTGTTTGGTCCTGAGATAGTATAGCAGACCATATACAAGATCAAGCTGATTCAACAACAATTAAAGCCAACACATGACAAATATAATTCATACATAGATAATCATCATAGACTATTAGAGTTCCAAGTTGGAGACCATGTGTATCTTAAGGTTTCCCCTTAGAAGGGGGTGCTGAGGTTTGGTAAGAAGGGTAAGTCAGCTCCTAGGTTCATGGGACCTTACCCTATCCTAGATCGAGTTGGGAAGGTGGCTTACAGATTGGAGTTACAACCTTTGCAATATATGGATCTTTATCCAAATTACCTTTTTTATGGAGGAGTGAACACAATTTTAACATTTGCTTGAGTTGCATCATGATGTTCTTAATAATCTTATAATTTTTCTCCTTCGAATGCTTTTGAGTTGTTTTGAAGATTTATACTTGTACATTTTTTTTACTAGTTCTAATTGTAGTGTTTTCATCAATCAATGGAAGCTAGCCTGATCATCAGGCCAACAGATCCTCAGTGCCCAATGAGTCTTGTGGTAGACAAAGAGCCTTCCATCTCAATGATTGATGATTTGTTAATGCCCGATGAGATCACTTGTTAACCCATAAAATAATTCCATTGATCGATGAAGATTTGAGTTGTGTGTGTATCTAACTGGAAACTAGGCTTTTGTCAATGGGTTTTTTGTCAACTGGCAAATAGTCTGTCCTTACATCCAATGAGACTGAGGTCAATGAGTTTTCTGACTAAACCACACCAACTTCCACCCATTTATAAATACCCTCTTATCTCTCTCCTCTCATCTTTTACTCTCCTTTACTACAGACCAGAGGTCGGAAAGAACCCATCGGGGTCGACAGTCGTAGGATTTTGTAGATTCCTACTGGAGTTTGAATTCTTATTGGGCTGATAAAAGTCCATTAACTTTGTGTCTTGCTCCATTCGTGTAAGATCATTACCTCTTAACTATTTTCCTTACTGTTCTTCACCCTTATTTCTCCTACAGTCCAATTTCATGGTGTTTCTTACTGGAAACCTACGCATAGAGTTTAAGAACTCTCCTTTCTTTCTTGTTTGCTCTGAATCACCCTATTCATGGATTTAGGAGGCGTTCTTGGAGCTTTGAAGGACCAAGCTCGATTCCTTTCCATTGATTGCGGAGATTTTCATCTTAGACTTTGATTTTATTCTCTACTAAGGTGAGTAATATAACTATAAATGTTTTTCTTTCCTACTTTCTATATGCATGACTTCAATCTTGTTTGAGAAATTCTTAGGATGCAAAAAGATTGTCTTTTTAAGGACTATTTTATATAACAAGATAATGATATGAGTTCTTAAGATTTACTTGGTCTTTATGAACATTTCCTATTGTATAGTGAACTCTTCTTTCAATATGAAAGTAATGAAATTTGTATAAGTGATTGGACTCCTAAAATGTTATATATGTGATGTTTTGGTGCTCAAAGAGTAAGGAAATTTGACCCATGTACTATTCCTTGTAGTTTGTTGAGTATCTTATGTAATTTTAGGACCTACAATTACTTTTACGATGTTATAATGATGGTTAGACAAAATCTGAGCATTACAAGTGGCTCGTCTATTATATGTTTTGAGTGTTTGATTGCCCATTTCTTAGAAATACAATAATTCTTACATCCATGTCACATTTATGATGAAATTTTGGTATGGTTTTTCTTATGGTTTGTTAATCTCTCTACAAAATTCCAATTGTTGGTGATATTCTTACAAGAAATTATTGTTGATCTGGATCAAGTACCCTAGTAGACTTTTACATGTCTAAAATTGTGGTTTGACTCACTTAATTATCAAGGATAGATACATATGCCTAGAGTGACATGAAAATATTTTATACATTTTATATCTCCTCAGGTTGCAAACCCTAATTAATTTGTACGAACCTTTGGGGTGTTTGTACGTAACTTGATTGACGCAGTCAAAATTGTTTAACTGATTTAAGTAGTCAATTGTTACCTTAATCGTGTAGTGTTTAGTGACATAGAATTATCCCTATGATGACCCCAATTCCAACACACTTTCCATGGTGACATTCCATTCATATGTGTGCACTCATATCAACAAGATGTCAAGAGGGAAAATATCAGGACTTGTAATCATCATCTATGATAAGTGAAATATGGATCATGTTCACAAAACATCGTATGAAAAGCCGCACAAAAATCATTCATAAATGGAATAAGATAGTGTTTACAGTTCTTTACATGAAGGAAAATCTAACTGCAAATGGAAAAGAAGTACATAAGATAGAATACATCCTATACATCAAATAGGAATGAAAAAGAAGTACTATGTAAGAGAAGTAAAAAGAGACACATGTCTACTCTAAATCCTCCCAAAAGCTTTATTATTTCTTTGAGCTACTTTGGATGAATGATAGTTTCTTTGTACCTAGAAAATACGTGAGCCAAGGGATCAACACTATATGTTGTGTACGTGGCTAAAAATACATATTAATAATATTGCATATTTAAATTATTCTATGAAAGAAAGATATACTAAGAGAAACCATTGTTTAGGGAGAACATCAGGTAAACACATATTTTTAGATTTTTTTGATGCGACTATACTACTAAGTGTGTCAGCACCTAATATACTTTTATGTTGGGGCCTCCCCATCCCTTGGGCTATGGGGATCCCTACCCCTAAGGCTATGGAGATGTGATGACCTTAGTTTTAGAAAAGAGAGAGAGAATATCTCACTCAGTATCTACAATCCATCTCTTCATTTATGTTCTCAATGTTATGGCAAAGATCATATTATAGATAATTGACATCCAAGAAACATCTACAAGTATGGCATGCAGTATCTCAAACTTATTTCACACAAGAAAACTAATCTTTTACTTATATGTCCCACATACCTAATCCTATCAGATCTTGGATTCCAATGGATCTATTGAAGATGAAGGTAATCACCCTAAAAAGGAATTAAGGGCCTAATGTCATCACATGCCCATAATATTCAATTTTAGTGTTGTCTTTATCAAAGTTGTTGTTATCATATTATGATTAGATTAGGGTCAGAAAATGTTATAACCTTATTTTTGGGTTATTAGAATGACCCTGAAATCTGGGTGCGTAAAAGTTTCATTAATTACTTTCGTCATGTAGTGAGAGAAAACTAGCATTAGGGGTTTCACGGAATTTTAAGTCATTATGTATTTCCTAATTAGGGTTTCATGATTGGGATGCATAAGAGATATCATTATCATTTATGAGTCGAATGTTATTGATATTAGAACTTGAACAAAAATTTCCATCATTTTAATTGAAGGAAAGGAAATCAACTAATCAAATAATGCTTTAGACCATCATTTTTGAAAAAGGAATCAGATCTAGGTCAAGGAAGTTTGTTATTTGGATTCCTAGCAATTTTTTAGATAAAAATGGTATATAATTTCATAATCATCTGATAATCCTAATATTAAATAAAAAGTAAAGAAGGATACTTGTATCTATGTATCAATCTGACTGAATCAAGGGCTCCTTGTTGTTGATGTATGCTTGATGACACACGTCCTTTAGCTGAGATGGCACTCAAGGATTGGGTAACTCTGATCGGGCTGGCACTATGCATGAAACTTCCTTCTCAGTCATCTCCTTCCACATGATAAGCACCTCACCTCCACTCTGGAGAGGTAGTAGGGTTGCTACAACATGGACCAGAGTGTCGAGAGAGTTCAAACACCTTCCTACGGTGTTTTTGCATCCAAATGGCCTAAGCACCTAGTGCAGCTATAGTCAGGACTCTGCTCCACCATGATGGTGGACAAGGTTGCCGATAAAATGGATGTTATGAGGAAGGAGAGGTTCATGGGCCCAAAAAAATGTCGCAAAGGACCCCTGTGGTTCGTTGGAGGTGAAGAAGGTAATGGATTGGTGCGAGAGCCCCTACTCCAGGATGTTAAGGTAGAGGATAGTTGAAGACGATGGTGGTGCAGATGGTGCTTGGGATGATTTCTCTAGTTGTTGAAGTTTGGGGATGACTAAATGGATAGCGGCAGAGGTTATGTGCTTTTATATAAGAAGGAGGGGGCGTACGAGAGGAAGCCCTAAATGGAGACCTGCCTCCAGTGAGAGACATGATAGGTTAGAGATTGGTGCTCCCATGTTTGAGGGAGAAGGGTGATGTGGGAGGGTTTTTTGAGCTCACCTCAACTAGGGGAGGAGAAATATCCCACCACACTTGTGAGAGGGTGGCTAGGTTAGCTGTAGGAGGTTGGGGATTCATGACCTGACTGTTGGAGCAAAGCCCACATCTTACGAGAGGTGGAAGATGAGTTCTTAATCGTTGATTGCCCAATGAGCCGCTAAGATTCACATGGCTATAGATGGCATCCACACTCCTTGGATCTAATTTGGATGGTTGAGATTAAAGGAATTAAGGAATTTACCCATGCCTAGGTATCTTGGTTTTTGAATGATATATAATATATCACACCTTAGTCATTTAATCGATCAACTTAGACCTTAAGGTTAATCATGTATGAAATTAAACCTCATAAAATCAAATGTCCATAACTCTTAATTGGTACATCTGATCATTATGAAATTTTAGTCAGAGATCTATGATGAAGTTATATAATTGTGTTAGGAAGTTGAGATTCGAATTTGAATGTTGACCATTATAATTTGGCTAGGTTCTTGAAACATAGGAAACACCTTAGTATGCATTTAGGGTTTGCATTAATTCATAATTTGTGTACCCGCATGATAAAAACTTTAGAGTGGGTGATTAGGAAATTAATTTTAAAACTTATTTATGTAATTATATCTTTGTAAGAGAGAGAAAAATATTAATATAAACCTCATTTATCACATTATCCCCTCCTTTTAAGAAATTTGTCCTCAAATTCAAGCAACTTGAAATAGATGTGGATATTTCTACTCAATCTCAGACTTGAGCTCCCAGGTAGCATTAGTCTGATCATGGCTCTAGAGAACTTTCACCATATCGGTGCACTAATTATTGTGAAGCTCCTTTGCCTTAGAATCAAGAATTTGACTGGAGATTTGTCATAAGACAGATCGTCTTTCAACTCCAGAGGCCCATAATTCAGAGTGTGACTAGGATCTTTGACATAAGGCTTTAGACTAGATACATGAAACACATTATGCATTGCAATGCATTGAGGTTGAAGAGAAATATGGTACACACATTTACCAACCCTTTCCAATATCTCAAAGGGCCCCACATAGTAAGGACTGAGCTTCCCTTTGTTCATGGAAAATTCTCGGATAGGCTTAATCTTTAGAAAAACATGATTCACCTTCTTTGAATTGACTTTCATTTCAGTGAGCATCTGCATAATAACTCTTCCTATCATGTTCCCACTTCATCGTCTGCCTTATCAGTGCAACCTTGTGTGTGTAAAGCTGCATATCCTCAGATTTCATTAAGGTGTGTTCCTGACGGCATCCCAGTGTAGTAGAGATCTACATGGTCTACCATAAAGAGATTCATATGGAGGCATCCCAATACTCGCCTGATAGTTATTATTATATGTAAACTCACCTAATGGCAAACAATGGTCCCACGAGCCTTCCAAATCAACCACACCAGCTTGTAGAAGATCCTTCAAAATTTGTATTATGTCATTCTATGGATGATATGTTGTTTTGAAGTTCAGTTTTGTGACTGGTTCATCTTTAACCTATTTCCAAAACTTAGACATGATTTTTGATCCCTGTCCAATAGAATGGACTCTGGAATTCAATGAAGACGTACTGTATCTCTTATATAAAGGTTTTCAAGCTTAGGAACTTTTTTTTGTCTTCATTAATAAGAAGTGAGTTGAATTTGTGAGACGGTCCACAATAGCCCATGTAGCAGAATCATATCCCTTCCTGGTCATGGGTAAACCCATCATGAAATCCATAGTGATGTGTTCCGTTTCCATTCTGGGATTTCAAGGGGTTGTAGTAGACGTCCTGGTATCTAGTGTTCTTCCTTGATTCTCTGGCATGTCAACCATCTAGATACAAATTCAACAATATCACACATCATGATCCTCCACTAGAAGAGTCATTGCAGGTCCTTGTACATTTTGGTTGTGCCAGGATGAATAGTGTACTTGGACCCTTATACCTCTCTAATAATATTTGTCTTTATAGTTGACTTCCAGGAGCCCACATACGGTTCTTATACCGAAGGCCATCATCACGATGCACAAACAAGAGTGTTTGAGGTTTAGATAATAGAGGAGAGTTATCTGATATCGTGACTAGCATTTTGGGCCTGAAGTAGTTTAGACTATAACCCAGGAATGATAGAAATATTGTTGGTATGAACACGATCATGCATGAACTATAGCTTGCAATCCACTAGGTCCTCCATGTTCTTCCACTAGGGAACAGACAAAGATGCACACACTACCCTATTTCTATTGGCCATCAGTGACTACATTTGTGTTACCTGGGTGGTGAAATGGTGAAATTGTACTCCTTTAGATACTTGATCCATCAATGTTGATGCATGTTCAAGTCTTCTGTATTAGGATATACTTCAAGCTTTTATGGTTAGTGAAGATATAAAATGTTGAGTCGTACAAGTAGTGCCTCTAGATTTTAAGAGCATGTATTATTATATCCAATTCCAAATCATGAGATGGATAATTAAGTTAATTTGGTTTTAGTTGTCCATATGAAAAAGACACTACCATCCCATTCTTCTGGAGGACACAACCTAACCCATTCCTCAAAGCATCGGTGAAAAATACAAACCCTTCATTGCCAGAGGGTAAAATCAGAACATATGTTGATGTCAGTTTCTACTTTAGCTCCTGGAAATTGGACCCGCAAGAAGATGACCATATGAAATGCTCATCCTTTCGAGTAATCTTGGTGATAGGGAGTGAAACTTTAGAGAAATTAGGGATGAAATGATGATAATATCCCACTAGTCCCAAGTAACTCTAGATTTTAGGACTCCAAGGAGGTTGTCAGTCAAGAGCAACTAACACTTTTGCAAGATCCACAAATATACTACCTCCAAAAATGATGTTACTAAGGAACATGACTTTATCAATCTAGAATTAACATTAAGATAGTTTCCCATAGAACTTGTGAGCTCAAAGGATTTCTAGAACTTCCCTTAAGTGCTCGGTATGTTTCTCCATAGAATCAAAATAGATCAAAATATTGTTGATAAAAATGACCGCAAACTCATCAAGGTAGGGTTGGAAGACCTTGTTCTTAAGATTGATGATGACACTAGGTGTGTTGGTTAATCCGAACGACATCAATAGAAATTCATATTGCCTATAATGAGTTTTGAAGGCATTTTTAGAGACATCACTATTTTTAACTTTGAGTTGATGATATCCAAAATGAAAGTCAATTTCAGAGAATACTTTAGCAGTATGAAGTTGATCAAAGGGGTCACTGTGGGGAAGAGGGTACTTATTTTAATAGCTCCTTGGTTTAAAATGTGGTGGTCAATACACATGTGCATAGAACCATGTTTCTTCTTTACAAAGAGAATAGACGCACCCCAAGGGGAAACAATAGGATGGATGAAACCTTTATCAAGAAGTTCCTACAATTGTATCTTTATCTCCAAAAGCTCAGTAGCATCCATCCTATATGGAGCCCTAAAAATCAGAGTGTTTATAGGAAGAAGATATATAGAGAACTCAATGTCTTAGTCAGGAGGCAATCTAGGAAGCTCCTCTAGGACTATCTCAAGAAAATCGTGTACCACCTCTAGACTTTCTATGGGTCTGGTACTAGGAGTGGTCTCTAAGACTAATGTGAGGAAAACTTTGCAGCCTTTAGAGATAAGATTCTTATCTTTGAGTGAGGAAAGTGTAACATTATTACATAATGTGCTTCCCCTAAGGATCACGACAAGATTAGTGTTAGGTGGAGAGATGACTATTCTCTTATCCCTATAGTCAATATGTCCATAATACATGTACAACCAATCCATACCAAGTATAATATTGAAGTATTCAATAGACAAGAGGATAAATTAGAATGGAATGTAATAAATTTTGAATTTTATAGGCAAGATATTAGTTTTATGTGATGTACTGAATATTTTTCCACTAGGAGTTGACACATCAAGAATACAACCCAGATCTTTTATATGAAAATGTAACATAGATGCCATATTTCATGATATGAAAGTATTTGTGGATCCGGAATCAAACAAGACTTAAAAGGATGAGATTTAAGGAATAAAATGCCTACACAAAATAATTTTTAATGAATATTCGAAGGCATTGGACATAACACCTAGATAAATGAATAAGCTTATGTCCATGACATCTTATTTACATGCTTTTCATTAATTTGGTGGAGGATTCCTTAGACCTTATTAACCTTACCCGTACCTCAAGAGGGTGAGGAGAAGAGAGAAAACCTTAATCCTTAAGGTTCTTAATAGAACTTGAGTTGATAAGGGATGAACAAGATGAGAGAGTCCTAAAGGTATCGTATTTCGAGTGATATCCTAAGACATCGGCCAGACAGTCACACAATCCGGGAGTCCTCGTATTCCGACTAGCGGTGCGGAGGAAAATATTGCCAGCCCCCAGACATGATCCTTTTCTATACACCTCAGTCCTTCGGACAATCCTCTAATAACTCCCTTGGGTTCTATGGAATTTGTAAAATTTACTAATTATTAAAGATTAAATGGGGAACCTTCGCTCTGATACCAATTGTAACGACCCCGTCTCTAGATAACCCCCAATTAAGGGAGACCCGAAGGTCAGAGCCGTTATTCAATTAAAAGGATCAAAGGTTCAACAAATAATCAATAATAATTATGAAATTCTACTAACTAACTGGAATTTGGTATAAAAATTAAAACTTTACTTACCTTTGCAAACTTTGGAAATCTAACTATCCAGAGCTTGAATTATTCTATCTAATCGTCATTGCACTTTATTTCTTATTTCCACAATGTGTCACTTTACTGTTTGTTCTTTCAATTGTTGTTCCTAAAACGCCGACAAACAAAACGTCGGTCAGTATATCGAAATATATTGGTATGTGGGGACAACCAAAAGTTTGCACATAAGGATAACAATCTAATTATCACAATCAAGATAATTAACAAGCCAATTTACACTTTTCAGTATGACATTCTCAACCGCTTTTGCCCTAACCCTGACATACCCACCTTAGGGTTTCCTTTGCCAATGACTTAAGGCCACCTTCTCAATCCCGAGCATGGTGCCTGGGGGTCACCACTCATGGTGCCCACTAGTCATGCAATACCATAGACCACCTTCTCATTCCCGAGCTTGGTGCCTGGGGTCACCACTCAAGGTGTCCATTGGTCTACCCATCTGGGCCTGACCTTTGGCATCATCCATCAGGGTGGCATGTAAGTGCGAGAATCCATACTTCTATTATTAACGTGATAATCATAGTGACTTTATAGTTTGCAAGTATGAACATCCAAACTGATAATTTGCATTCAATGCGATTAACCATCCGAAAAATCCTCGGGAAACTAAGGTGGTTATTCATAATTAACCACATACCTGATCTGACGATTTGAACAGAAATATCCATGCAAATAAGAATCCAAGCAAGCAAGCATTTTCAATAAGATCCTGAAATAACCACGTAATTCCCTTTTTATTATTCATGTCATCAAGATCCATTAAACCTAGCTCGCTTCCTAGGGCTTCTAATTCACTTTTAGGGTTTCTATTGCAATTAGGGTTTCCTTTCATCTTTTACTATTTTAAACCCTAATTTAATGCAATTGATCACCAACCCTAATTATTTCCACATCTGATCCTCAATTTCAGATTAAAGGCATAATTATTAATTAACTTCATTAAGCCTCTTTTACATTAAAGCTATTATTTTTGTCCCTTTAATCTATGACAAGATCATTATATGCATTTATCATCAATTTGTAGTTCATTATGCTCTAATACTCATTTGAACGTTATTTATCATTAATTCTACCTTGATTCATTCAAAAACCCTAATTTCTATATTAAGGCTATTTATCCACAAATTAGGAACTTTAATTCTCGAAATAGCTTAGAATCATTATATCTTATCTTTCTTCACCATTTTGAATAATTAAAGCTATTAAGAGTCGAATTTACCAACATTAGGGTTTCAAGGCCCATTAAAGCATATTTATGCACATGAACTCTCAATTAAACTAATTACGTGCAAAATTCAACTTTTTCGGCCTTAATGTATCTCTTTATGATTAACAGGTTAATATTAACTTTAATCATCAATTAGATCCTACTAATCACATTAATCACATCAAAATAGGGTTTCTTAATCATCATTACATTAAAGTTAATAACTTCCATTACTTTTCGAATTGCAAGCAGAATCAGTCTCCAATTATATTTTTATTCCATTCCTCTCATTTTTCTGAGTAAAATTCATGTATAAACTTTTGTCATCTGAGCTATTATTAAAGAGTTATGATTTTCGCAAGAAAGACCTTTTTAGACCAACAGGAAGCCGCCGCGTCGCTCATTTTCCATACAATGCGCGTTGGTTTGTAAATAGAGTTGATTGACCATTTTTCCCTTGATAAGTTAGATGAGTCTTCTGCCCCCGGAGGGGCAAACTCGTCCAATGGACCGTCTTCTTCCTCCCGCACGCGCCCTAGCGTAGATCACAACAATAGGGAGCAGGTGCGGCTGCACCGCCCCTCTTCGAACCTCGTCGGCCTCTGGGGATGGCTCCCCTACCTCTGTCGCCCTCTTCTGAGTCTTCAGATGTCCCCAGCTAGGGTCGAGGTGGCCGAGTTGGTTGGGCGAACCTGCAACTTGCAGCTGCCATTACAACCGTGCTGTTGTTGCCGTGTGGAGCTAGGGTGAGTTATCGATCGCCCAAACACCCCTCGATGACTTGGGAGTGGCGAACTTCCATCGCAACTCCTCCACATCCTCATTGCTCCAAGGGGTAGACGTTCTCTCCTTGATTAGGGTTTGACGAGTTTGAACAAAGAAGAAGAAGAAGGAGAAAGGAGGATACATGAAATCTATCTCCTGGACTCGGCCTAGAGCTCTCTCCCCTTTTATAGATGAGGGTAGAAATGCCCTATGATGCTTGCTCCCGAAGAAAAAGGTCCTTTCCTACCAGGAATCTGATTCCTTCATGAAAAAGCAAACTTATCTATCTTCTTCTTTATCCTTTTTTCTATTCCTTTTTCTTTAAGTATTAGGATTTCGAAAATAACTTCTTTTATCCTCTTAGTACTTGCCCTTTATTCTAAAAGGCATGAAATTCTATTTTCCTTTAGTAGGAAAATACCACATAATTCCATTAATTATGTATTCCCATTATCCTTATTTTGCAATTTTGGTATTTTCTCTTTCTTTCCTCTTCATTGGGACTCCTTGGATCCCAAGAAACTCTATTATTTCGAAATCCTTTTTATTGGATACTCATTATCCTTCTAGATGCATCTAAATGCATTATTCTTCATTATCATGTGTATTTCTTATTAAAATATTTCTTTTTGAGGATTTTTCTTTATTTCTCTTTTATTTTCCTCATTAGTATTCCTTTTATCATTAGGAATCCTTAGAATACGAAATTCCACCAAGGATTACTCCATTATACCTCTTTTCACTTATTTTCCACATTTCATCAATATTTTCAATTTCTTTCTTAATAAAGAAATACTTAATTGATCTTTTCTTTTCTTATTGCTCTCTTTATGCAACTTTGGACTCCTTGGAACCCAAGAAATACAAGAGGCACGAAATCCATCCTTGGATTACATTCTTTTGCCTTTCCATAGGTTTCTACATCTCTCTTTTCTCAAAAACTCAATTATTCATTTATTAATTGAATTTCCTTATTATTGGGCCCAATAGCCAATAAAGCCCACAACACAATCATCAAGGCTATCGTAAAAAAAATCCATTTATTCAAAACAAATTATATCATTATTTGTTCCAATATCTTTAATGTGAGAAATTACATTCCTCACCAAAGGAACCCAAAAATTGGGGTTGTAACATCCTTCCCCTCTTATAAGAATTTTTCCCTCAAAATTCCCTCAAGAAAACAAACAGTTCAGGATAAGCCTTTCATACGTCCATTAGGGCTCCCATGTGGAATCACCCTTTCCATGGTGCTTCCCAAGAACCTTCATCATCTCATATTCTTCCATCTGAGTTCTTTCTTACCTTGGTATATCATACCCTCATAGGTGACTTAGGAAATTTCAACCTCTCAACAGCTGAATAGGTTCAGGGCTCAACACATGGCTTGGATACCTCACATAGTGCTCTAGATCGGACTCATGGAACACATTACACATCATGTTATCCTGACGGGCAAGGCTAAACACAACCATCTCCACCATTCCATCTCAAATGGACCCATATATCAGGGACTCAGCTTTCTCAGCTGTAGCTTAGAGGGGTTAGATTTTCACATCACATATTCTCCCACAGTGAACTACATGTCAGTCTGCTTTGCATCAGCTCATGACTCATGTCACCACTGGACTCTCTCTCAGCCATTGCATGATCAAAGCGACTTCATCTACACACACGGTGGTTCTTTTCTGACCTTCGCGAGGCCTCCTTCACCCACATCATCTTAATGAAGTGGTGACCGACACAACCTCTCCATAAGACTTCTTACATCCCGATAAAGGCTATGGTGGTCAAAATCACATCTTAAGATCTGTCTCTATGTATCACCCTAAATGAGCACACATGCTCTCATCAGACCTTCTAGTCTGGATCATAATGTTCATTAGTATGGGGTGATAAACTATATTGTTATCGAGTTCTTCATGTATCCACTTCCACCTCATGGAAGTGAACCTTGGTCATACCCAAGAACTTTTGAACTCGCATCATGGTGTAGCTGAACCATCTTTCTCTCTTAAGTTGTACAACTGAATCTGTCTTGTGACAGTACTCTTCCTTTCTCATGTCATCTAGGTAAGGCGATCTACCATAACCCATATTGCACCTCGACCCTCCTTGGTCTAGGGGAGACTTACCACCACATCCATAGTGGTGAACTCCCCTTTCCTCTCAGGGATTCTTTATCCTCTACGTCAAAGCACTGGGTTACTGGTGTTCATCCTTCACCTACTATCATGCATGGCAACATACTACATGCAATTTCATCTTAAGCACCCAAAGTGCTACTGTCACTTACTATCTTTGTAGTTTCATGGTGTATGGTGATCTTAAAACCATGATCTCCTATATATCATGATTCCTCAAGATCGATACCTCAGAAACTCTAAACCACTCTCATCAGGGTTTTATTACCTTCCTATCCAAAGAAGTGTATCTGAGGTTATATCACCATCCTTTCACTACATCAAGGACTAAACTGGCTAACCAAACAACCATTAACTTGTTCAACATATCTTGTTACATCTGTGTGTTAGCCAAAACTCATCTTCTTTTCAAACTTAGGGTTAGTCAAACAACCTCAACCTCTTCTAGCCTCTAGCTAAACTAGGCAGCTATATCCCAACCAGAGCATTCATTACCACTTCTTATCCTTAGGTGTCAGGTAATGTTGAAGACATACACCTCCACATAATCCACTTATCATCTCATCTCATCTCAAACTCTAAGTTTGTCTTCATCAAGAAACTCTGATCTCATCCTCATGGTGATTCAACTCAACTTTGCATAACTTGCAAATTCCACATAGCTCATGATAAAACATCCTCACAAGATGATTTCCTTAATACTCTTAGTGTTTGTAAACCATCCATGTATCATTCACTCTACAAAGGTATGTTATCATTTCTATCCTCATACCTTGTAGCAACGTTCCAACTTCCATCATCTTTTATCCTTGGTGTAAGGCATGCGTACTGTCCTATCTCTCACTCCCATAACAAGAGGAAATAAGTATTTGGCTGCAGTCCAAATATAGAGTTCTTCCTGTTCCATGAGTAGAGATGGTACAACTCACCTTTCCAGTACACTTTCAAATCTAAGTTGAAACATGCCACCTATGTCTCTTCATCACAAACATTATGATTCAAAATTACTTCTATGGAAACACTGGTCTCAACCCTACTTGGTCTAAACACAATCCTTGGTCGTCTCCTCTAGGTCTATAGGGTGTCGGCACTTTTGGGGTCATCCCTTTTCCCTTATGCATCCAGAGAGTGCCCTACTCATCTGCCCTTTGGGTCCCATGAGTTCATTAAGGTGATCAATCTCCTAACCCATGGCCCTCAGACAATGATAGTTGTTACCTCCCAACCCTATAGTCATGTGCAACTAGGGAATTAGGCAACTCCTTCTTCCATCAGTTTTATCCCTACCTGACCCAAGGATAGACTTAGGATTCTATTATAGTACATGTCCAACTTAGAACCTTACCCAAGCCTTCATCATCTCCCTCTACATTCATGGGTTGTCTTTCATCCTTTCATAAGGGTCATGACGACCAGCCTACCGTGGCCAGGCCCCATACCGGTTACCTCCACGGTAACACATCCACATGCACTTAGAGATGGTTATCTATGGGTCTACAGGTTCATTCTCTTACCATGTACTCTGCACTTAGCTTCTCTAGATCCTATGAAACCTCTTTAGATTACCTCAAAAACAACAAAACGGATATACGCCCTATAAAAGGGTCCCTCTCCCAGGATGGGAGGAAACTACAACTCTTGACAACAAGGTCACAACCGTCCTCAGGGTTTACATTCACATGAGCATGCCTAACCCAGCAGACCACCTATTAAACCATGCTAGGACATACTTGCTCTCTTTCCTCAACATTAGATCAACTTAGTCGTGAGGGGTTCATCAAACATACCCTTAACTTAAGGGGTTTCCTTTACCTCTACACATGAGGAGTACCATGCTCGAAACTATAGAGACTCAAATCTCATCATGAGCATTGGATACACTGCTTCCCCTCTTAGGCCTAGGAACCCTAGGTTCACCTTTGGGTGTCTGACTGCATGCTCAATCTCTTAACTATGAATCAAGCACGTCTAAGGTATGTCATGTACTCCCATGATCCTTTTGTATGAGCAACACCTCAGAGTTGAGTCCTCCTCAAGGAAAACTAACTAGATATACAGTCTCACAACTGGTTACTTAAACCTCCTCAGGGTCCAAAGCACTCTTTATCTCATTCAACATGTAATCACTTATACCATAGGTACATAGGTACTGGAAGCATCATCCTTCTTCTATGGTCAGGTTCCTCTAAAGGAAACTATGATATCATCAGCCTCCAGGGATCAAGCATGAGGAAACCACTATCATCCCCACTATTCCTTATACTCGAGGTGTTAGGCTTCCAACCTTCTTGCCAGGGTCCTGCTATCTCTCTATAGCTAACCTTACCACCATCCTAACTATTAGAGGTCCTCTCTCCATGGAGGATCGAGCTCACAGGCATACCTCTACGCGGGTGAAGCCTATGCTCAACTTATGTTTGCTCATGATTATCCATAGCCCCTTATGCTTATCCCATAAGCCATCCATCCTGATCCCTTGTTCATGGTTTCATCCTACTACCAGAACTACTAACGTACTCTGGGTGCAAGCTATATCCTACTTGCAACAACCCATAAGGTTTCTATAGGTTCTTCTATAACCTCCTCCATGAAGGAGCCATCCTTCGCTCAAACATGCACGACCCTCTCCAGGGTTGGGTTGCCAAAGATACTAGGCCATCTAACCTCTCATGGCTCATATGACATCCAAGGCATGTCTATCCAAACATCTGGTCTACTAAGACAACTAACTCATCCTGTCGTATCTCCCTCTAACCTTCACTTAGGGTTAGGGTTACCATCATCCTAAAAGGATGTGCTAGGTCTCTACTTTTAATGGAGATCTCTACCTCCAAGACTAACTCTCTCTACTCATCCTCCTATCAAGGAGGTCTAGCCTCAGGTCTTCTCCTGTGGGGCAATGACAACTCGTGTCATACGACCTATGCATGTATCTATTCTTTAGTTTGTGCTTAATCTATTAAGCTTATGTCCATGACATCTTATTTACATGCTTTTCATTAATTTGGTGGAGGATTCCTTAGACCTTATTAACCTTACCCGTACCTCAAGAGGGTGAGGAGAAGAGAGAAAACCTTAATCCTTAAGATTCTTAATAGAATTTGAGTTGATAAGGGATGAACAAGATGAGAGAGTCCTAAAGGTATCTTATTTCGAGTGATATCCTAAGACATCGGCCAGGCAGTCACACAATCTGGGAGTCCTCGTATTCCGACTAGCGGTGCGGAGGAAAATATTGCCAGCCCCCAGACGTGATCCTTTTCTATACACCTCAGTCCTTCGGACAATCCTCTAATAACTCCCTTGGGTTCTATGGAATTTGTAAAATTTACTAATTATTAAAGATTAAATGGGGAACCTTCGCTCTGATACCAATTGTAACGACCCCGTCTCTAGATAACCCCCAATTAAGGGAGACCCGAAGGTCAGAGCCGTTATTCAATTAACATGATCAAAGGTTCAACAAATAATCAATAATAATTATGAAATTCTACTAACTAACTGGAATTTGGTATAAAAATTAAAACTTTACTTACCTTTGAAAACTTTGGAAATCTATCTATCCAGAGCTTGAATTATTCTATCTAATCCTCATTGCACTTTATTTCTTATTTCCATAATGTGTCACTTTACTGTTTGTTCATTCAATTGTTGTTCCTAAAACGCCGACAAACAAAACGTCGGTCAGTATATCGAAATATACTGGTATGTGGGGACAACCAAAAGTTTGCACAGAAGGATAACAATCTAATTATCACAATCAAGATAATTAACAAGCCAATTTACACTATTCAGTATGACATTCTCCACCGCTTTTGCCCTAACCCTGTCATACCCACCTTAGGGTTTCCTTTGCCAATGACTTAAGGCCACCTTCTCAATCCCGAGCTTGGTGCCTGGGGGTCACCACTCATGGTGCCCACTAGTCATGCAATATCATAGACCACCTTCTCATTCTCGAGCTTGGTGCCTGGGGTCACCACTCAAGGTGTCCATTGGTCTACCCATCTGGGCCTGACCTTTGGCATCATCCATTAGGGTGGCATGTAAGTGCGAGAATCCATACTTTTATTATTAATGTGATAATCATAGTGACTTTATAGTTTGCAAGTATGAACATCCAAACTGATAATTTGCATAAAATGCGATTAACCATCCGGAAAATCCTCGAGAAACTAAGGCGGTTATTCATAATTAGCCACATACCTGATCTGACGATTTGAACAGAAATATCCATGCAAATAAGAATCCAAGCAAGCAAGCATTTTCAACAAGATCCTGAAATAACCACGTAATTCCCTTTTTATTATTCATGTCATCAAGATCCATTAAACCTAGCTCGCTTCCTAGGGTTTCTAATTCACTTTTAGGGTTTCTATTGCAATTAGGGTTTCCTTTCATCTTTTACTATTTTAAACCCTAATATAATGCAATTGATCACCAACCCTAATTATTTCCACATCTGATCCTCAATTTCATATTAAAGGCATAATTATTAATTAAGTTCATTAAGCCTCTTTTACATTAAAGCTATTATTTTTATCCCTTGAATCTATGACAAGATCATTATATGCATTTATCATCAATTTGTAGTTCATTATGCTCTAATACTTATTTGAACGTTATTTATCATTAATTCTACCTTGATTCATTCAAAAACCCTAATTTCTATATTAAGGCTATTTATCCACAAATTAGGAACTTTAATGCTCGAAATAGCTTAGAATCATTATATCTTATCTTTCTTCACCACTTTGAATAATTAAAGCTATTAAGAGTCGAATTTACCAACATTAGGGTTTCAAGGCCCATTAAAGCATATTTATGCACATGAACTCTCAATTAAACTAATTACGTGCAAAATTCAACTTTTTTGACCTTAATGTATATCTTTATGATTAACAGGTTAATATTAACTTTAATCATCAATTAGATCCTACTAATCACATTAATCACATCAAAATAGGGTTTCTTAATCATCATTACATTAAAGTTAATAACTTCCATTACTTTTCGAATTTCAAGCAGAATCAGGTTCCAATTATATTTTTATTGCATTCCTCTCATTTTTCTGAGTAAAATTCATGATAAACTTTTGTCATCCGAGCTACTATTAAAGAGTTATGATTTTCGCAAGAAATACCTTTTTAGACTAACCGGAAGCCGCCACATCGCTCATTTTTCATGCAATGTGCGTTGGTTTGCAAATAGAGTTGATTGACCATTTTTCCCTTGATAAGTTAGATGAGTCTTCTGCCCGTAGAGGGGAAAACTTGTCCAATGGACCGTCTTCTTCCTCCTGCATGCGCCCTAGCGCAGATCCCAACAACAGGGAGCAGGTGATGCTGCACCGCCCCTCTCCGGACCTCGTCGGCCTCTAGGGATGGCTCCCCTACCTCTGCCGCCCTCTTCCGAGTCCGCAGATGTCCCCATCTAGGGTCGAGGTGGCCGAGATTGGCTGGGTGAACCTGTAACTTGCAGCTGCCATTACAGTCGTGCTACTGTTGCCGCGTGCAACTAGGGTGAGTTATCGATCGCCCAAACACCCCTCGATGACTTGGGAGTGGCGAACTTCCATCGCAACTCCTCCATAGCCTCATTTCTCCAAGGGGTAGACGTTCTCTCCTTGATTAGGGTTTGACGAGTTTGAACAAAGAAGAAGAAGAAGGAGAAAGGAGGATACATGGAATCTCTCTCCTGGACTCAGCCCAGAGCTCTCTCTCCTTTTATAGATGAGGGTAGCAACGCCCTATGATGATTGCTCCCGAAGAAAAAAGTCCTTTCCTACTAGGAATCTGATTCCTTCATGAAAAAGCAAACTTCTCTCTCTTCTTCTTTATCCTTTTTTCTATTCCTTTTACTTTAAATATTAGAATTTTGAAAATAACTTCTTTTATCCTCTTAGTACTTGCCCTTTATTCTAAAAGGCACGAAATTCTATTTTCCTTTAGTAGGAAAATACCACATAATTCCATTAATTATGTATTCCCATTATCCTTATTTTACAATTTTGGTATTTTCTCTTTCTTTCCTCTTCATTGGGACTCCTTGGATCCCAAGAAACTCTATTATTTCGAAATCCTTTTTATTGGATACTTATTATCCTTCTAGATGCATCTAAATGCATTATTCTTCATTATCATGTGTA
The DNA here is from genome assembly GCA_963693085.1 of Alisma plantago-aquatica. NCBI lineage: Eukaryota > Viridiplantae > Streptophyta > Magnoliopsida > Alismatales > Alismataceae > Alisma > Alisma plantago-aquatica. The sequence continues at coordinate 384,028,473 of OY856410.1, forward strand.
TTTCTTATTAAAATATTTCTTTTTGAGGATTTCTCTTTATTTCTCTTTTATTTTCCTCATTAGTATTCCTTTTATCATTAGGAATCCTTGGAATATGAAATTCCACCAAGGATTACTCCATTATACCTCTTTTCACTTATTTTCCACATTTCCTCAATATTTTCAATTTCTTTCTTAATAAAGAAATACTTAATTGATCTTTTTTTTCTTATTTATCTCTTTATGCAACTTTGGACTCCTTGGAACCCAAGAAATCCAAGAGGCACGAAATCCATCCTTGGATTACATTCTTTTTCCTTTCCAGAGGTTTCCACATCTCTCTTTTCTCAAAAACTCAATTATTCATTTATTAATTGAATTTCCTTGTTATTGGGCCCAATAGCCAATAAAGCCCACAACACAATCATCAAGGCTATTGTAAACAAAATCAATTTATTCAAAAAAAATTATATAATTATTTGTTCCAATATCTTTAATTTGAGAAATTACATTCCTCACCAAAGGAACCCAAAAATTGGGGTTGTAACAGTACTTCTAAGATATAGAAGGTGGTTACTACGGACAAGATCCATACCTCACCTTTGTTCATAACCTCATGTTGGTCTTCACCCTAAAAAGTATCAGGGTTGAATTTGACAAAGTCAAGCACGGTTACGCCCTTCTTAAAGGAACTAGTTTTGGTGGTTCCTTTTAAGGAAACAATCTCAATAAAGTCTAATAGGATTTTCTTTTATTCTTTCTACCTGACCTTGGCCATAATCTCATGATCAAGTTCATCATAAGTTTAAGGTTTTTTTTATCATTTTGGAGGATGACTCTTCTAAGACCTTAGAGACACATGTTTGTGAAGGAATCCTAAAAATTAGTGAAGTAGATTAGAGATTTTTGTTCACCTTTTTTGAAGCATATTTCATATTTTTTTTCCTTAATGATTATTCATGAGCTTAATTTCATGGTTTTTGTAGGATATTCTAATAATCCTTCGTCAAGAATCAATCATCCTTAGGAATCTAAATAGAGTGACACATTCCTATCCTATATAGAAGAGAGGGATGTGAGGGAATGTCTAAAGATGAGAATGATCCATAAATAAGGTATGCTCAAAGTAGGGAACTGATGGAGCTTCCACTCACGTGGAATTGTGTGCACCACTAAAAATCCTAAAGATAGTGAATCTTTAGGTTAAGCCTTGCTTATACTAGATTAAAACTCCACCCACGTATGCTAGGATACGTGGAAGCCTTATCGTAGTGTAGTTAAGGGTCGAATCCACAGGACAATGGTCTTGTTAGGGTCAACATGATAGAAAACGTTAGAATTTCAGTTATCTCCTTAACAGTTGGTATTTAGATCAAAGAGTTGATTTGATTGATTAAACTAAGTGTAAGTAAAACAAAAGCAAGAAAGTAAATTTAAGGTTGTAAACAATGTTAAGAAACCACTAGGATGTGATCGGCTTTCACCACCACTACACATGGATCAAAACATGCAACATAAAAACATAACTTGCAATAAGAGTCTAACCAGTTAGTATCTTTGTAGATTTAGCTTCCTTTTAGAGAACTAACTATGAGAAGTGCAGGAATGTTGCAATGCCAGCCATCCCCAAACGAATGGTCACTTGCTTTGCAACATTCCCTTCGCAAAGTGTGTTCCTCGACTTATCAAGGTTGTACTTTCATACGTCAACTGATTCCATTTCATAGTATGAAAGTACGACGATGGAAGTGAGTTTACTCCACTTCTTAAAAGACACTTCTAGATACCGAAACAGATGCATGGTGACTACATGCATCAATAACCAACATTCAATCGAGATTCGAATCTAATAGTACAAACATAGACAATTCATACTAAAAGATAAAAGGTAACACAAGTTGGTGATCAAGCAACAAACATTCATTAAACGATTGATGTTGAACTGAAAAGAAAGTATATCTCTATTGCAAATTTATGGATTACATTGCATGAAATGAAAACGTGGGTAGCGGAGCTACTCCCCGCACCCTAGTGTATAAGACTACTCGCTCATAGCAAGGACAAAGAAGGAGGCAAGAAGAGAGAGAGAGAGAGAGAATGTCATCTCCACGAAGGAGGGAGGAAGGTCGACCCCTTGGAGAGAGAGAGAGCAATGATCTTCACACTTCATAGGTTGCTTGATGATGACAGATGAGAGAGAAAATAGCTTCTGTATGGAGTGTGGATCTCAGACCGGCAGCCTCAGAGCGATGGGTGAAGGATGGAACAGCTCTGGAACAGCAGAGGTAGCCTTTGGACGTCTGAAAAACTTCCCTTTTGTGAGGACCCTTCGGGTCTTATTTATAGGCTTTGAGTGAAGTCCAAATGGTTTGGGCAGTTTTGGGCCCAAACGGTCGTGAAAACCGTTTGGGTTCTAAGATCGTTTGGACTCCATCGGTTTCGAAACTGTTTGGACTCTCTCGATTTGGAAACTGTTTGAGTCCTTGCGGTCCTGAGACCGTTTTCCTTTATTCGGTCTTGGGACCATGTAACTTTATGTGGTCTTGGGACCGTGTAACTTTATGCGGTCTTGGGACCGGTTGATCTCCATTCGGTCTTGGGACCGTTTGGCCTCCATTCGGTCTTGGGACCGTTTGGTCTCCATTCGGTCTTGGGACCATTTGGCTTCATTTGGTCTTGGGACCGTTTGGTATCCATTCGGTCTTGGGACCGTTTGGCATCCGTTCGGTCTTGGGACCGTTTGGTGTACATTCGATCTTGGGACCATTTGGTGTCCATTCGGTCTTGGGACCGTTTGGTGTCCATTCGGTCTTGGGACCGTTTGGAGCTTTTGTAATTTTTTTGTACTTTTCTATAAGAAATAAAAGGGGAAAAGTTAGGCTAGTGATATATTTACAAAGGAGTGGAAAATTAAAGATTGTGTCTAATTTGTTTAAGAATGAGTATGGAAAACTGAGGAAAATTAGTAAGATAACATTGCAAAATGGGAGGTTATGACCCCCTAACTTAGAGTCTAGCTTGTACTCAAGCTAGATAGAGCTAAGGCACGTAGTGGAGAAGTGATTTTGTTTAGTTAAGATTTCCATACTCTTGCTTAAATTCTAAACCAGAGATCTCTAAGGTCGTATCAGAGCTTTTGCTTGCCCTAACTCTTTCAGGTGTTGAGAGTTGCTTAGATCTCAGGTTTCTTCCATATCACGTAGCTCACATTGGGACCACCTTTTGATTTTATTTTGTGCATGTCGTTGACTCTAATCAGTTTTATACTTCTCTGAAAATCCTGCCGGTAGCTAGAGTGGGTATGAGGGTTGGCTAAAATCTTATTGTGTATTCCCCCCTTCAAGTGGGGGAGGGTTTGTCTATGCTTTTAGGATCTCACTACTGGGCATGGTACATCTGCCTTTGTGAGGGAAGTTGAATATACCGGCCAGGCGAGTCCGTTATCAGCCTTTTCATATATTTGGATACCTTAGGGTCTCACTACCGGGCATGACACATCTGCCTTCGTGAGGGCAGCTGAATGTACCGGCCGGGCGACACCTTTATTGGCTTTTCATATAGATCCTTATGCATGGCACAACTCTCATATTTTTATTCAACACTCTGGCTTTTATTCATAAACTCACAGGCTTGGGATTTTAGGGGTTTTGATTGGGCGGCCAAGCCTCTATTATTGAAGAGAAGAAAGTTGTTCTTAGAGTTTCTCGACATGCACTTATTTGGTTTCTACTTGGTGGTCCACTTGCGAGGTTTCTTGATTTAGATGTCACCTGATATCCCTCCCATCCTTGAGAGTGTTTGGCTTGTTTCGGCCCTGATGTTGACCTGTAGAGAGTCAGATGTAGAATTGAAGCAAAGGCAAAAAAATCTAGTGTGAAGGTAATTTATTAATTCGCCATTACATGCCTATATGCTATTCTTGTTATTGCTTTTGAGGACTGATTGGATTCTAACTTTAGCTGGGGATGACCTTTTCGAAGAGGGATGTTATTCTTATGTGCAGGATTTATTTTAACAGAGGAATTACTTAAAACAAAATTTAAATGTGTACAGAATTAAAAGAGAAGGTAGAGAGGGAAAGGTTTAAAAAATGATACCTCGCCCTTGTCCAGTGTACTCCGCCCCTAACTTATCACTCACTCTATCCTCAGAGTGTCAAAGTGATAGGTTGAGAAGTACAAAGACAAGGGCATTAGCCTGATGTTACTCCTTCATTAGCTCCATGCATGCGGAGAAGATTAGCTGTGAACTTTCCACGTAGAGCATGGTAATCCACGTCTATCATGTCCTCTACTGGTCTTCCAAGGACCATGATGGTGTATATCCAGTAGAGGACGTGGAAACCACAGTCGTTTGACTCTCAGATCTGTTGGGGACATCTGTGGAAGAAGGTTGGGTGATAAAAGTGTTCTTTATCGTACGCCCTTGTGTGCTTGCTGAGAAGGTCATGTAGTTGGTCAGCACACTCCTTCGCCACCTCCTCCGTGGGCGTTCTTGGTGTTGTAGCATACTGTTGCTCATCTGGATTGTACTGGCTGTCAGAACTGTTATATATGATTGCTGTTCCGTCATGAAGATTTGTCGCCAGTAACATCCAGTGCTCTGAATGAAGGAAAGGAAGCATGATAAACTTCAGAGTTGTATGTTGGAGGAAAGAAATGAGTGCCTCAGTTGTTCCGAAGTTCTTTAGCTTTAGGAGATCATCCTTCATATATTTTGATGCCATATAGGTCGTAGGGTGATTCCGTCTGACGAGATATTGATAGGCGGCCATCAAACTCACAGATAGAGACCCATTGAACTGTAAAGTTTCTCATAGCGCATCTTCCATAACCAGAATATCTCTAGCTAGAAAAATGAGATCATCTTTCTCAAAATAAAGCCTAGACATGATGAGCTGAAGTTCATTGTCGAAAAGACTTTTGCAGGCTGTGAGGTCAAAATTAGGGAACATCGGTTCAATGGCAGATAGGGGCACCTTTTGTGAAGATGGTATGTTGATGGTGGCCCCTATTAGCAATTCGATGTCCCCTTTATCCTCTGCCAGATCAAAAGAGTAAGTGTCCCATTGTTTCTTCTCGAGAACCTTGGCAGGTTGTTGTTTCTCCAACTCCTTTATTGTTTGTCGGAATGGCTATTATTGAGTACGTTGGATGGCCAAGTAGAGGTAGGAAGGGACGTCGTCAGGTGCCATAGTTGGGTCCTTGAAGAACCTTCTTTCGCATATTAGCTCCATGGCGTAACATCCTCGTAGAGATTGAAAATCCTATGTGGCCAGCTCATTGAAAGGGATTTGTTGATTGAGCGTTTGGATATGGTGTATAGTGTAGAAAGTGCAATTCCTAGATCCTGCTTGTGTTTGGACTTGTGGGTTTATGATTTGGAACTAGGGTTGGTTCCAACCATTTCGGAGGGATGGGCATGCAGCCTAGATTAGTTTCAGAAGCTATAAAGGGATGCATTTGGCTTCCCTGGCTTCAATACCAGCAAAACTAATTATACCGACCTTTAGTTCACTGGTGCAAAAATTGTACACCTTGGCATCTCGAGCCATGGTGTCCACAATCATTAGCAGCCAGTGGCCAGAAATTTGAAGGGGCACGGTAATATAGTGTGCCTTTCTAGAAAACCCCCTCTGCAACCGCTCGATAGATTTTTTTTGTAAATCTTTATGTAATAGACTCATGGCTAGAGCAGGTGAAGCATTAAGTACTAGTTGCTGCCGTTTACAACTTCTGTAGATTTTGATAGAATTGGCAAGGAGGACACGGAAGATTGCCATCTTCACCGCTGACTGTGGTCGAAGGATGGTGCAGAAGTCTTCACGTGTCAAATTGTGCTGAGTCTTTGTATTTTGGTAGATAACATCTCCCCCTTCTTTGGCATCATCTATGATAGTGTTTAGGATGAAGATGTCTTGAGCATCTAGGGTAGAGATGGCCGCCATGTCTAAATCATGCATATTGTGAGGTAGAGGTGGTGGCGGGGGAAGCTCTTGCGGAGGGTGGGAAGAAGTCTGCTCCAAATCATCTATGTAGTGTTGTAGATCTTTGTCTTTATCTAAATCACAAGCAGAGTCGAGATCTTCATCTTTATCTAAACTGACTCTTTCTAATTCTTCCTGTTCTGGGGGAAGAGGTGAAGATTGCTCCAGGGCAGAGTGTCGTGGTTGTGGTTGACTCGTGCTGGTTCTGAATAAACATTGTTGGAACTCAACAAAAGCTGCTTCTTTGGCGGTTTCCTCCAGAGATCCCAATGCAGAATAGTCAAGAAATTGATCCCCATATGACATGTTAACGTTGTCATTGTGAGTAGGGAATTTGGGATCTTTATCACCTTGTTGGTGATTGTTTGGTTGTTCTGGTACAGCTCCTAGGCTGGGGCCCTCCACAGCATTGTCTGGGTCATCATATTTATCGTCTGAGGAGGTGCTATTGTTGGAGTCAACCGAGGAGTCAGAATCCTCATCTTCATCTTCTTCTTCATCATCTTCTTCGTCTGCCGCATTATCTATGGTCTTCTTTGGTGAAGGCTTTTTGCACTGCCGGTGGAGTGCTTGTAGGTCATCGAAATCCACTTGCACATGCTCATGTGTTTCAAGTAATGCGTCTTGGGTTTCTTTGAGATCTGAATAACGAGCCTCAGTGGAGAGGAGTCGTGCAGAGAGGTCAGTCACTTGAGCTCTTAATTGGTTGATTTTATTGTTGGATGACTCCTCTTGGCAGTTATTGAGTTGTGTGAGGGTGGTGTTGATGTCATCCAAGCGCGTGCTTAAAGCAGTTTGTTGCTGCTTAAGCTCGCGCAGGGTGTCTGGCAAAGGTTGATTTTGCACAGAAATCCTATCGACTTGCTTTGCCAGATCGCCTTGCTGGCTTTTCACCCCAAGAACCAACTATGGTAGTTGTTGCAGGCGGCCGTCGATGCGTTTGACTTTCATGGCCACTACTTCCTACTATTGGTGGATGCTGGAGATGATGCCTGGCAAGGCACGGTTTCACTCGTCAATCTTGGCAACCTGTGTAGTTAGACCCTGCACATAAGAAAAAATAGATTGTAAGATATTAGAAGGGTCAGTGAAAAGGTTTCAGATAGCGTTGAATTGACGTCTGAATTCCTCACTAGCGTTTGTAAAAGGCACCCCAGATGTGGAAGGGTGGGATGGCTGGGGTCAGGGTGGAAAGGTGGTACTGCCTTGTGAAAGAGACATTGTTGATTGTCCCACAAACTGTGTGTTGACTGTAGATGGAGTCACCAGCGGTGTCGGGGTGGTGGCGGATGAAAAAAATGGTGACATTCCCGGTGAGAATGGTGGGACTGAGAATGTTGAGGGGAAAAGGGTGGAGATGGGGGAGGAGGAGGTGAAGGCGGGTGTTAGAGTGGAGAAAGGGATGTCCGAAGAGAAAAAGGTTGAGGTGGAAGATGTGGGTGGAGGTGTGGATGTGGGGAAAGGAATTGTTGTTGGGATTGTTGTGGAGAAAGGTGGGAGGGTGGTGGATGGTAGTGTGGTGGGGGTGGTGGTGGCGGGCTCCACATTTAGGCTCATGATGAATGAGTCTAATGATGAGGTATTGATATGATCCTCAGGATGAGGGTGTTCTGTCTCACAATTTAGCTTTGATGTCGACGTCCCCGACAGCTGTTGTGATTGTAAATGTGCTTTAGATGGTCGTTTGACTGGTATTTTTGTTATCCTTGCTGCCGGGGCAGTGATACTAAGTTTTGTCTGGCCCGCTTTGGTTTTCTTCTCTTGTACTTTGACCAAAGATAGGATTTTAGTAAGCTCTTAGTCAGTGAAGAGTAGCTTTTCCTTATCATAATCTGTGAGCTCCAGAAGCGGTAGCAGAGTTCTGGAAGATTTTACTCTAGGGCAGAAAATGTAGTGCAATTTTGCATCCTTTTCTTTGATAATGTAGGAGTTCTTCAAGGTTTGCTCGTTAGTAAGGATGTCTCCCTTGATCTTCATGCACCTGGGGAGTAATGTTTCCATCTTGAGATATTTAAGAATGGAAGTTATGTGTCCGCCCAAGCAGATTTCTTTCCCTAGGGCGTATGCTGAAAACTTTTGTATCATGTGCCGTCCAATGTTGACCGACATACCATGAAGAACGGACCAGAGAATAAAAAGATCAGAGGTGATAACATTCCCGCCCTCTATTCTGGGGAAGAGCGCACCGATGAGAATTTTGTGAAGCGTGCACACTAACCTAGAGTGAATATTAGAGGCCTTGCAGGTCTTCGCCTCATAATTTGGGGTCCCTGTTAGGGATTTCCAGAAGTAGTGTCTGTTGAATTGGGAGCTCTCTGTGCTAACAACTTTGGCCTTTTTTAGCTGCTCCTGGTTGTCTATGAATATTTCATTCAATAAATTTTCTATTATGATAAATTTGTTACCAAAACGTTTGGTGACCAGCCTGCGGTCAACCCCGTCCCTTTCTCTATCCATAATGTCCACAGATTCTTTGTTGAGATGTGTAAAGAATTCTATTGTGGGCTCGACGTATGAGATCTCAGGGACAAAACACAGTCTTGAGAGATTTCCGTTATCGAGTAGGGTGAGGATTCTATCGTATATCCCCATCTTTTTTAGTATGCTGGAACAGACGTACTTTGTTGGCTTTAAAGTTTTGTCTATAGAAGGGAGAGTGTGGATGAATAGGTTTTCTGGTGGTGGTACGGTAGTGGTTATGGTGGGGAAGACAGGAGCATTGGTTGTAGAGGGAATGGTAGTGGGGGTGGTGGTAGCGGTTGATTGGATGTATCCTGCCTTGATTTGTTCCCTAGCAGTGCCAGGGTGGACCTGCTTACTTGCCTGTTTCTTTGTAGGTTGTTCTTTGGCAGTTTGCTGGGCCTTCCTTTTCCCCTTGGACTTTTTATTTGATGATTCATCCTCAGAGTTTGGCTCGTATTCTGAGCCTTCATCACTGGAGGAGATTTCTTCTACTTCTTTCTCCAACTCCTCAGATAAACACCTGCTAAGGCGGTCAATTTCATGCATGACCGTGAGCAGATTGGTTTTCGGGGGGACCTGTCCTGTCGTATTGTAGATGTCTATAATTTTCTGGAGCTTGGCGCGGTCCTCCAGTATTTGCTCTGTTGTCTAGAATGGAGCGTCGGCAGTTCCAGTGGCTTGTTTTGCTGGTGAAGCCATTTCTGGAAAGTAATCAGAAAAAATCATGTGTTAAATTTTTTTTTGAATTTGTATAGATAATAAGTTTATTAGAAGGAAGAAGGTTGCATTATGTAGGTTTTAATGTTTTTAATTTTTAGAGGAACCCAAGCGGTTTGAAAGGTCAAACGGTTTCAGGACCGTTTGGCTCCAAACGGGTTCAAGAACGTTTGGCTCCAAGCAGTTTCAGGATGGTTTGGATCCAAACAGTTTTAGGACCGTTTGACTCCAAACGGTTTCAGGACCGTTTGGCTCCAAACGGGTTCAGGACCGTTTGGCTCCAAACGGTTTCAGGACTGTTTGACTCCAAATGATCAAAACTGCGAGGAAGGTAGAACGACGGGGGCGCTGGAAAAGGTGAACGACGGCGGCGACACGTGTGTCGACAGAAAAGAGGACCGCATCAACGACGTAGGTGTCGGTGATGGTAAAAATGACGTGTGGCGTGATGACGGAAGTACCGGCGATGGTGGTGGGGTTGGTCTACCTTGCTGCTGTAGGTGACGATGACGATGACGAGGCAACAAACGGCGATAACGATGGTGCGGAAGTCATGAAGACACGCGGAAGCTAAGGTGACGTCGATGATGGTGGCGGAACAAACCGGCGTAGCGAGTTGTGCGGGAGCGAGAAACGAAGGAGATGAAACAGTACTCGCGCAAGGGTTTAGAGAGTTTGAGATTCTAAAGAAAGAAAAAGGGGAGGGGTGGGGTTATATTTATAGGATTTGGGGGTGACATTACAAATTCCCAGGGTCAAATGGTTTTGAGACCGTTTGGGCTCCAAACGGTTTCGAGACCGTTTGGGCTCCAAATGGTTCCGAGACCGTTTGGGCTCCAAATGGTTTCAAGACCGAAAGGGGTCCAAACAGTTTTAAGACCATGAGGCCCAAATGGTTTCAAGACCGTTTAGGATAAGATGGTATAGGTTTTTGATTTAATACATTTTTATGTTTGTTTTGGTGATTTGTGTAAATTTTTATATTTTTTAGATTAAAGATGATAAACCTAAATCAAACGAAGAAGAAAAAATAAAAATGGTGATACTCAGATCTTGGGTTGCCTCCCAAGTAGTGCCTGGGTTTAACGTCGTTGGCTCGACGAAGTTTTGATTTTGTTATGGTGATGTTGTAGGGTCTCGAATCTCAATAGTTTGTCTCGGAATTCTGTCAGCTCGAGTATAGTATTTCTTCACTCTATGGCCGTTTACTGTCCTCTCTCCTCCATTGTTGTCAACAATTATGATGGCTCTAGTCGGATATATGTGTTTGATGGTAAAAGGCCCGAACCACTTTGTACGAAGTTTTTCGGGGAACATTTTGAGTTTGGAGTTGAAAAGAAGGACTGTCTCCAATAGCGATATATTTTCTTTTGAGATGACCATCGTGCCACATCTTGGTTTGTTCTTTGTAGATCCTGGCACTTTGGTATGCAGTCATTCTGAGCTCCTCTAGTTCTTGCAACTGGAGTTGCCTGTACTCGCCAGCACTTTTAAAGTCAAAATTCAATTGTTTAATGGCCCACCAAGCCTTATGTTCCAGTTCAACTGGAAGATGGCATGATTTCCCAAATACTAATCAGAACGGGGTTGTTGCAATCGGTGTTTTATACACTATGCGGTAGGCCCAGAGGGCATCGAGAAGCTTTGTGGACCATTCGGTATGATGTCTATTGACAGTTTTCTCTAAAATTGTTTTTAGTTGTCTATTTGAAACTTTGACTTGGCCGCTAGTTTGTGGATGATAAGGTGTGGTGACCTTATGGTTGACTCCATATTTCTTTAGGAGGGCTTCAAAGCTTCATTCCAGAAAATGGGTCCCTCTATCAGATATGACAGTTCGGGGGACTCCGAATCTGGGGAAAATGATATCTTTAAACATCTTAATGACTGGTTTTGAATTGCTGGAAACGGTGGGTATAGCTTCTACCCATTTTGAGATATAATCCATAGTGACCAGAATGTAAGAAAATCCATATGAAGAGGGGAAGGGACCCATGTAGTCTATCCCCCAAACATCGAAAAGTTCGATTTCTTGCCACATAGTGAGAGGCATTTCATTCATTTTAGTTATACCGCCAAAAAGTTGACATTTATTGCATGATCTTACGAAATCATGGGAATCTTGTACTATTGTTGGCCAAAAGAAACCCAATTGTAGAACTTTCAGAGCAGTCTTTTTCGAACTCATGTGCCCCCTAGTGGTGCCAGCATGACAATGTTCCAGAACAGGGGTAATCTCTTCTTCAGGTAGGCAGCGACGGAAAAGTCCATTTGCACATAGACGAAAGAGATAAGGTTCATCCCAGTAGTATTTCTTAACATCATGGAGGAATTTCTTTTTGTCGTGGTGAGAGGCGAAAGGGTGGATGATTCCTGTAGCCAGATAGTTCACTATGTCGGCATACCAAGGGAATCCGGTGGTGATTTTCATAAGCTGATCGTCAGGGAGGGAGTCTTAGATAGGTACTTTATCATCATCCTCGACTTTAATGCGGCTGAGATGATCGGCGACGATGTTTTCCACTCTGCTTTTGTCTTTGATTTCCAAATCAAATTCCTGAAGCATCAACACCCAGTGGATAAGTTTGGGTTTCACATCTTACTTCTGAATTAGATATCCTATGGCAGAGTGGTTAGTGTAGACTATGAACTTTGATCTGATCAGGTAGGAGCGGAATTTCTCGAACACATAGATGACAGCTAAGAACTCCTTTTCTGTAGTGGTGTAGTTTTTTTTTGCGCTTCAACAAGTTTCTTAGTCACATAGTATATTACATAAGGCTTTTTGTCAATTCTTTGTTCTAACACCGTTCCTATAGCATAGTCGCTAGCGTCACACATTATTTCGAATGGTTGTGACCATTCATGTGCTCTCAGAATGGGCGCAGAGATTAGAGTGTTCTTTAAGGTTGTGAAGCTTTGTAAGCATTCTTGGTTAAAATTGAAATCGGTGTCCTTGGTCAATAAGTGTGTCATGGGTTTCACTACTTTTGAGAAATCTTTAATGAATCTTCGGTAAAACCCAGCATGACCCAAGAATGCTCGTACTCCTTTTACGTCCTTTGGCGGTGACAGCTTTGAGATGACATCAATTTTTTCCTTGTCTACCTTAATCCCTCTTTCACTCACTCTATGTCTGAGGACGACACCTTCAGTTACCATAAAGTGTCATTTTCCCCAATTTAGGATAAGGTTCATCTCCTCTCATCTTTGTAAGACTTGTCCAAGGTTGAGTAGACAGTTGTCAAAAGAATCTCCATAGACTGAAAAGTCATCCATGAATACTTCCATTATGGATTTGGTTAACCCTGCAAAAATAGCAGACATGCACCTTTGGAAGGTAGCGGGTGCGTTGCACATCCCGAAAGGCATTCTTCTGAAAGCGTAGGTTCTAAAGGGACAAGTAAAAGTTGTTTTTTTCTTGGTCTTCTGGGTGTATAGGGATTTGATAGAACCCGGAATAACCATCGACGTAACAGAAGAACTTTTGATGGGCTAGGCATTCGAGGACTTCGTCAAGAAAAGGTAGAGGGTAGTGATCTTTTCTTGTTGCTTTGTTTAGTTTCCTGTAGTCGATACACATTCTCCACCCCGTGACAGTCCTTGTGGGTACTAGCTCATTTTTATCATTTATCACGAAAGTGGTACCTCCCTTTTTGGGGACCACTTGGACGGGGCTAACCCATTGGGAATCTAAAATTGGGTAGATAATATCGACTTTCAGAAGTTTGAGGACCTCGAGGCGAACCACCTCTTTAAGATTGGGGTTCATATTTCTCTGGTGCTCTCTTGAAGGTTTGAATTCTTCTACCATGGGCAGTCTGTGCATGCATAGGGCTGGGTTTATACCTTTCAGGTTAGTTATTTTGTACCCAATGGCTTTCTTATGTTTCTTTAACTCTACGAGAAGTCTTTCTTCCTGGTCTTTCATCAGAGTGGAACTGATGATTACTGGACATAGTTCTTATTCATCCAGGAAGATGTGCTTAAGTCCCTTTGGTAGGGTTTTCATCTCAGGAGCCTTAGGTGCTTCTTTTGTTTCTAAAATAGTGACAGATTTGAGCTCCTCAAAAGTGGATGTTGGTGCTTCTTCAACTTTCTCGAAGTGTTGCAAGCATTGTTGAACTAATTCATTGGTTGAGAATTCAATTTCTGGATTTATTAAGACATTCTCTTAATCATCAGATGGTTCAGATATTTCCAATTGGGACATTTGATGTATTGCATCTAAGGGAAAAACTTCCTCTTGAATGATGGGGCATTTCATGCTGTTGAGGACCCGGAACAGAATTGCTTCTTTTCCCAGTCTCAGAATGATCGTGCCAGCTTTGACATCAATGAGCGCCCTGGCAGTGGCAAGGAAGGGTCTGCCGAATATTATTGGGCATCTCAGATCCTCCTTGATATCCATAATGACAAAATCACATGGAACATAAGAATCCTTGCCTATCCTGACTGGAATGTCTTCAATAATTCCTAGGGGTGTAGTGATAGTGGAATCAACTAACTGAATTGCCATCGTTGTGGGTAACAAGTCAGTAAAACCCAATCTTTTACACATGGAGTAGGGCATAATAGATATGCTAGCCCCTAAGTCAACTAATTCCTTTTTGCTTGAATCATTTCCAATACAACATTGAATACTAAAGGAACCAGGGTCCTTCTTTTTCTTTAGCATTTTATTAAGAATGATGTCGGAGGTGGTCTGAGCCAATTTGACCGTCTCTTGCTCTTCAGTAATATATTTCCTTGATAGCAAGGTTTTTAGATATTTAGCCCAAGCTGATACTTTAGAGAGGGCATCGAGGAGCGGGATATCGATATAAAGTTTCTTCATCGCCTCAAATTTTTGGAATCTAGTGTCCATTTTAGTCTCTCTCAATCTTCCTGGATATGGTATCCTAGGTTTATATTGCAGAACTTCTGGCTCTTTAGGAGCTTGTTCCTTTTCTTTACCTTTTGTAGTCTCCGCAGATTTCTCAATTCCTAGATTCGGGCTTGCATTTGGAGTAAAAATAGGTGTATCATCATCATCATGAGCGATTCTTGTAGCTTCATGAAAGACACGACCAGATCTTGTAGTGACGACATTCAATTGCTCTGGTCTATTTTGATCGTGTCTTGGGTTTGACTCTGGTTGACCAGCAAAAGTACCTACTGGTGGTTTCAATTGGGAAGCAATTTGTGCTAGTTGAGCCTCCATAGCCTTCTGTTGAGCTTGCTGATTGGCAAGCATGGTTTGTTGCGACTGTAACATCTACCTAATCATAGTCATTTCATCTGTTGGCTGGGAAGAAGCATTTTTCTGTTGAAACTGAGTGAGTTGTTGTCCTTGAGGTGGTTGTTGCGGAGGTGGTGTTAACTGAGGTTACTGCGATTGTTGTAGCTAAGGATGTAATTGTGGGTGCAGAGGAGGATGGGTATATTGATAGTAGGCGGACGGATATCTTGGGTAGTTGGATCTTGGGAAATTATTTCTAAGATTCCCTTGATTTTGGTTATAGTTACTTTGAAATCCAAGTGGCAATCTATTGGAAGATCCACCTTGTGTTTGATGTTGCGGGTTAGCAGTCCCCACAGGATTCCCATATTGAAACTCGGGGTGGTTTCTTGGTTGATTTGGATTATAGTAAGCTTTCCCTGGTATGGATTGAATGGAATTGACTTGTCCAGGCATCTGATCTTCAGGGTGTTCGATGATCGGTTCATACTGCTGTTGTGGTGGTTGCATATCCATCATTACATTATAAAGTAAGCCACATGACAGTGTAGGGTGATCAGATGCGTGACAGGCTTCACAAGTCCCTGTGACAACTTTAACTTGTTGGACTTGGGGGTTTTTCTTCTTATTGTATTCTCCAAATGAAGTTTCAGGTGCCTGCTATTTGTGAGCTATAGTCTTTAAAGCTTTGGCAATAGCCTTCATTTCTATTGATTCCTCAGCCTTATAAACTTTGAGGACTCCCTTAGTGGATGATCGTCCCCAATTGGATTGGTTCTCAGCTCCAAGTGTAACGATATTCCAGGCATCCTCGTAGTTCTTCCTCATAAAATTTCCTCCAGATGAGGAATCCAGAAATTGCTTGATATCATCACTCACCCCCCTATAGAACATCTCTATTAATTGATTTTGGGAGATACCGTGATGAGGGAACTTCCTTAAAAGCTCCTTGAATCTTTCCCATGCTTCTGCGAGTGTTTCTCCAGGAAGTTGGGCGAAGTGGTTGATCTTCCCTCTAATTTCGTAGGTTAATGAAGGAGGGAAAAACTTTTCTAGGAACTTTTCTTCCAAGGGAGCCCAGGTGGTGATAATTGGCTCCCTATCAAGTGAGTTGTACCAACTCAAAGCCCTTCCGGATAGAGTGAAGTGAAAGAGATGTAGCATTATTGCACAAAGGAAACTCCGACTTGTGGGACAAGTCGGCAAAGTTCCTTGAATCTCTTCAAATGATCCATGCAGTCATCTCCAGAACCACCGGAGAATGAGATACCCTGCATGATTTGAATCCATTGTGTCTGGATTTCAAAATTAGGTATGTTGATGATTGGTGTCCGAACTAGATGATTGTCTTCATAGTTCTTGGGGACGGCATAGTCCCGCAGTTGCTTATTTCTTAGCTCTAACTGGGCATCTTCATTAGCTGCTTCATTTTCAGCTCGGATGCAGGCTTGTTCTTCAGCTCGGATTTCTGCTTGGACCTGACCACAAGTGTCAGCAATGAGTTGCACTCTCTGAGCAGCTATGACAGCGTTGACCCTATCCATTACTAATGTAGCTTGGCATTGATCTTCAGCCATTTGTCTAGCTCTTTGGCGGTTAAGTCTGATGCGGAGGTAGAAACTTCTCTCTACCTCAGAGTCGTACTCTGGATCAGGGGAGAATCCGAGATTATGCGATGGTTGCATACACGTCTTCTACCCGAGTAGAGTAAGAAACACACTTTTCAGATGATGCGGGAGATGTGATGAAATCAAGAAAATATGGAGAAATGTTTAAAGAAAAAGTGTAAAACTCTAACCAACTAGCAAGATGATAAATGAACTTAAAATGTTCTGTTGTCCCCGGCAACGACGCTAATTTTTGATGGAGCTTCCACTCGCGTGAAATTGTGTGCACCACTAAAAATCCTAAAGATAGTGAATCTTTAGGTTTAGCCTTGATTATACTAGATTAAAACTCTACCCACGTATGCTAGGATACACGGAAGCCATATCGTAGTATAGTTAAGGGTCGAATCCACAGGACAATGGTCTTGTTAGGGTCAACACGATAGAAAACGTTAGAATTTCATTTATCTCCTTAACAGTTGGTATTTAGATCAAAGAGTTGATTTGATTGATTTAACTAAGTGTAAGTAAAACAAAAGCAAGAAAGTAAATTTAAGGTTGTAAACAATGTTAAGAAACCACTAGGATGTGATCGGCTTTCACCACCACTACACATGGATCAAAACATGCAACATAAAAACATAACTTGCAATAAGCGTCTAACCAGTTAGTATCTTTGTAGATTTAGCTTCCTTTTAGAGAACTAACTATGAGAAGTGCAGGAATGTTGCAATGCCAGCCATCCCCAAATGAATGGTCACTTTCTTTGCAATATTCCCTTCGCAAAGTGTGTTCCTCGACTTATCAAGGTTGTACTTTCATACGTCAACTGATTCCATTTCATAGTATGAAAGTACGACGATGGAAGTGAGTTTACTCCACTTCTTAAAAGACACTTCTAGATACCGAAACAGATGCATGGTGACTACATGCATCAATAACCAACATTCAATTGAGATTCGAATCTAATAGTACAAACATAGACAATTCATACTAAAAGATAAAAGGTAACACAAGTTGGTGATCAAGCAACAAACATTCATTAAACGATTGATGTTGAACTGAAAAGAAAGTATATCTCTATTGCAAATTTATGGATTACATTGCATGAAATGAAAACGTGGGTAGCGGAGCTACTCCCCGCACCCTAGTATATAAGACTACTCGCTCATAGCAAGGACAAAGAAGGAGGCAAGAAGAGAGAGAGAGAGAGAATGTCATCTCCACAAAGGAGGGAGGAAGGTCGACCCCTTAGAGAGAGAGAGCAACGATCTTCACACTTCGTAGGTTGCTTGATGATGAATCCTCCTCTTCCCACCTTCTTTGGCAATGAGAGAGAAAGCAGCTTCTGGATGGAGTGTGGATCTCAGACTGGCAGCCTCAGAGCGGTGGGTGAAGGATGGAACAGCTCTGGAATAGCAGAGGCAGCCTGTGGACGTCTGAAAAACTTCCCTTTTGTGAGGACCCTTTGGGTCTTATTTATAGGCTTTGAGTGAAGTCCAAACGGTTTGGGCGGTTTTGGGCCCAAACGGTCATGAAAACCATTTGGGTTCTGAGACCGTTTGGACTCTCTCGGTTTTGAAACCATTTGGACTCTCCCGATTTGGAAACTGTTTGAGTCCTTGCGGTCTTGAGACCGTTTACCTTTATTTTGTCTTGGGACTGTGTAACTTTATGCGGTCTTGGGACCGTATAACTTTATGCGGTCTTGGGACCGGTTGATCTCCATTCGGCCTTGGGACCGTTTGGTCTCCATTCGGTCTTGGGACCGTTTGGTTTCATTCGGTCTTGGGACCGTTTGGTGTCCATTTGGTCTTGGGACCCTTTGGTGTCCATTCAGTCTTGGGACTGTTTGGTGTCCATTCGGTCTTGGGACCATTTGGTGTCCATTCGGTCTTGGGACCGTTTGGAGCTTTTGTAATTTTTTTGTACTTTTCTGTAAGAAATAAAAGGGGAAAAGTTAGGCTAGTGATATATTTACAAAGGAGTGGAAAATTAAAGATTGTGTCTAATTTGTTTAAGAATGAGTATGGAAACTGAGGAAAATTAGTAAGATAACATTGTAAAATGGGAGGTTATCAGGGACACTTAGGTTTTCATCCAAGTAATACTTACACTGCCATAAGGTAGCCTCATGTGCTAAGTAAAGTAGCTCAGAGACTTTCACCCGACCCTGGCAGATGCTTTCATAGACACCTCCACCCCTTATATCCCTAACTCAAGGACTAACCTAGACTATAACAGGGTGAATGAAGTTTAATTTAGCTATGATGTGTGAACTTGGCTGTGATACCAACTGTCATGACCCTAATTCCAACATACTTTCCATGGTGGCATTCCATTGACATGCAAGCACTCATATCAACAAGAAGTCAAGAGGGAAAATATGAGAATTTGTCATCATCATCTATGATAAGTAGAATCTAGATCATGTTCACAAATCATCATATGAAAAGCCACACAAGAATCATTCATAAATGGAATACTATAGTGTTTATTTGCATGAAGGAAAATCTAACTAGAAATGGAAAAGAAGTACATATGATAGACTACATATTATACATCAAGTATAAATGCAAAAGGAGTACAATTTAAGAGAATTTAAATGAGACACATGTCTACTCTAAATCCTCCAATATGATTATGTCAGGTCTCTACTTATAATGGAGGTCTCTACCTCCAAGTCTAGATTTCTCCATTCATCTTCCTAACAAGGAGGTCTAGCCTCAGGTCTCACCTGAGGGCATGACAACATATGTCATACGACCTAAGCATGTATCTATCCTTTAGTTTACACTTAAACTATTAAGCTTATGTCCATGACATATTATTTACATGCTTTTCAATAATTTGGTGGAGGATTCCTTAAACCTTATCAACCTTACCCATACCTCAGGAGGGTGAGGAAAAGAGAGAAAACCCTAATCCTTAAGGTACTTAACAACATTAGATTTGAGAAGGGATGAACAAGATGAGAGAGTCCTAAAGGTATCTTATTTCGAGTCCAATCCTGAGACATTGGCCAGGCAGTCATACTAATCTGGGAGTTCTCGTATTCTGACTAGCGGTGCAGAGGAAAATCTTACCAGCCCCCAGACGTGATCCTTTTCTAGACACCTCTGTCTTTTGGAAATACCTCTAATAACTCCCTTGGGTTCTACAAATTTTGTAACATTTAATAATTATTACAGATCAAAAGAGGAACTTATGCTCTGATACCAAATGTAATGACCCCACCTCTCGGTAACCCTCAATTAAAGGAGACCAAGAGGTCAGAGCCATTATCCCAATTAATAGGATCAAAGGTTCAGCAATTAATCAGTAATAATTATGAAATTCTACTAACTAAACTAAAAACTGGTTTAAAATAAAAAATTTCATACCTTTTTCAAAAAATTGGATATCTACTTCTATCCACATCTGGAGTCTATTCTAACCAATCCTCCTTTGTATTTTAACTCTTATTTAATTCCACATATGCTAATTTACTATTTTTCCTTTTCAACCTTGTACCTAAAACGCCGACAAACAAAACGTCGGTCAACATATCGAAATATGCCGGTATGTGGGTACAACCAAAATTTCACAAATATGGCTAACAATCGAATTATCACAATCAAGTTAATTAACAAGCCAATTTACACTTTTCAGTATGACATTCTCCACCACTTTTGCCCTAACCCTGGAATACCCACCTTAGGGTTTCTTTTGCCAATGACTTAAGGCCACCTTCCCAATCCCAAGCTTGGTACCTGGGGTCACCCTTCATAGTGCCCATTAGTCATTCTTTAAAGACGACCTTCTCAATCCCGAGCTTGGTGTCTGGGGTCACCACTCTTGGTGCCCATTGGTCTACCCTCCTGGGCCTGACCTTTGGCATCATCCATCAAGGTGGCATGTAGGTGCGAGAATACACACTTCTATTTTTATTATGATAATCATAGTGACTTTATGATTTGCATGTATGAACATCCAAATTGATAGTTTGCATTCAATGCGATGAATCATCTGGGAAACTCTTCGGGAAACTAATGCGATTAACCATAATTAACAACATACCTGTCAAGTTGTCTTGAATGCAGAAATAACTCAACCAATCAAGAAATCAAGCAAGTATACACAAGTTGATCCTGAAAAAGGCATCCAAATTTTCTATCATTAATCATGTCATCATGATCTATTAATCCTAGTTGTTTCCTAAGGTTATTAGTCCGTTTTAGGGTTTTGATCATAATTAGGGTTCCACTTCATTTATATTACTTTAAACCCTAATTTTATAAAATCACTTACAAACCCTAATTATTTCATATTTCATTCACAAAAGATTCTAAGTTCATCTTTTAGCAACATGAAACCCTAATTTCGAATTATAAGTACTTTTGTTTTCTTTTTATTTTTATTTAGGGTTTTAAAGCATATTAATCATCATATTAGGTTTAAAACCCTAAACCTTGCAATTCCATCATCAAAATAGGTTAACATCCATATTTATCATTAATCAAGTTAACCGTGCTCTAATTAATCTATTTGCAATATTAAATCTATCCTTGATTAACAATTAGGGTTTCTAACCACAAATTAATACTCTTTCCATCCAAATTAGATACTTTTGCAAAAATATACTGATTTAGGTTCCCAAACTATTTTTAATGTATCCATCACATTTTTTGATCATTTTTCATGTATTAACTTTCTTCTTTTGAGTTTTCTATCAAAAGATATGATTTTAACAAGAAAATTCATTTTTCTGATTTATTTGCTAATTTCAGAAAAACAAGGATCATTAGATCTGTTGTCTGCTGGTCCACTCAGGATCCAATGGCCAGGGACACACGCACCTTTTATTGCGATCAAAGGTGAGATGAAGGACAAGTCTACCCTTACCTATAGTGAAGACACCACGAGGGTAGTTTGGTAAATGCACTGCTTATCATCTTCAAGCTCACGATTCACGCTGGGTTCGTGATCCAGTGCTTGTTGCGGTCAACCTCAGAGTTGACTCTGGGCAAGTTGCTCCCCCAACCACCAGTGGAGATCTTCACACCTCCACCGAGCCCCACTGAACTCCAGGGTGCCCTTGGCTTCACCAGTGCCGTCTGCAGTTGTCGGGACGGAGAAACTCTTCTCCGAATAGAAGTAGCTTCAAGCTGAAGGTGAAGGTCATCATCTTTCTCGCAATCGAACGCTCACGTTGACTTTCCCCTTCCGTATGAACACGATGGGATGTTCTGGGCTTTCACAGAGGGTGCGTAGCCCCTCATATATATAGGCAGGGTCGATGGTGCACCTCCCCAATTTGGGGAAACTATCCCACACATGGAAACCAGGGATGGTTTGGAACAACGCTGTCTCCCGATTCTAATGGGCATCTCATCTTTCCAAATCGTGGCCTGAGGAGAGAAAGGTGCGAGGAGATTGTATGTCTAGCTGATCTTTTCCTTTCCTAATTTGATCTAGAAGATGATCTCTAGGTTGTCCGATCGCTATCCAACAGTCATCATATCTTGCGTTCAACCAAAAAAAGGAAGCTGAATTTCTATTTGAAGATAATTCCTCATTATTTAGGATAATTTAGAAAAATCATAACGCCTAAACCATGGCTCCATTTTATCCCAAATTTTAAGGGAATCTTATTAAAGACTCAACCTACGTATTTGCCAAAATTGGTCTCATTATCTAAAAGAAAACGTGCCTTTTCTTTAGGTGCAAGATATTACTCAATTAGGCTTATTTCTCCCATCTTTTCTCTTTCCTTTTCTATTAAATTTTTTTTGTGGATCCCTTGGACCTCAAGGTACCTTAAAGGTATGAAATCCCATCTTGTGGAAATATTCCTTTATTTATTTCTCTTATTTCTTTATCCCTTTCTTACTTATTTCTTTTATTAGATAAATTCCTTTTCCTTTATTTTTCTTTTTCTTATAATTGGGCTCAATAGCCAATAGAACTCACAAGCAACCAAAAAGGCTATGGTAAATGAAATTTTGTTCAATTGTGACCATTAATGCCACTTTCTAGATGTTTCCAAGTATTTCTCAAGAATACTTTTCTTATTATCCAATATCTTTTATCTTTTTCCATTATTTGGGTTTTCCTTCTTTTCTTCTCTCTCATATACATTATTGGATTAATCTATTAATAGGAACCACGAAATTCCTACTGTAAGGGAGATTTGCAAAGAAATCCCTTCTTTCAAGAAAATCATACAACCTTTTCAATTAAGTCCAAATTCACAAAATCATTGTATTTCAATTATGAAAACACGTACAAAATTGAGGTTGTAACATCCTTCCCCTCTTATAGAAATTTTGCCCCCAAAATTCCACCAGGCACACAAACAAACAAGATAAGCCTTTCTTATGTCCATCATGGATTCCATGTGGCCTCACCCTTCCCACGGTACTTCCCCAGAACCTTCATCATCTCATATTCTTTCATATAAGTTCTCTCTCACCTTGGTATATTGTACCCTCATAGGTGACTCAGGACATTTCAGCCTCTCATAAAGCTGGATAGGTTCAGGGCATCAGCACATGGTTTGGGTACCTCACATGGTGCTCTAGATCGGACTCATGGAACACATTATACATCATGTTATCCGAAGGGGTAAGGCTAAACCTAACCATCTCCACCAATCCATCTCAAATGGACTCATGTATCGGGGACTCAACTTTCTCAGCTGTACCTTAGAGGGGTCGGATTTTCACATCGCATACCCTCACAGCGAACTGCATGTCAGTCTGCTTTGCATTAGCTCATGACTCATGTCGCCCCTGGGCTCTCTCTCAGCCATTGCACGATCAAAGTGACTTCAACTTCACACACTGGGGTTCTTTCTTGACCTTCGCGAGGTCCCTTCACCAACATCATCTTAATGAAGTGGTGACCGACACAACCTCCCTTACAGAGCTTCTTTACATCTTGATGTTGTCTATGGTAGTTATCACCATATCTCTCATAGGGAAAGAACTGTCCCCCTAGGTATCACCCTGAATGAGCTCACATTCTCTCATCAGACCCTCCTGTCTGGATTACACTAACCATTAGTTAGGGGTGATAAATTGTACTATTATCGAGTTCTTCATGTACCTACTTCCACCACATGGAAGTGAACCTTTAGGTCATACTCAAGAACTTTTGAATTCGCATCATGGTGTAGTTGAACCATCTCTTTCACATATGTAGTTCAACTGGATTCGTCCCTTGATAGTTTCCTTTCTTTCTCATGTCATCTAGGTAAGGCGATCTACCATAACCCATATTGCATCTTGACCTTCCTTAGTCTAGGGGATATTTACCACAACATTCATAGTGATGAACCCCCATTCCCTCTCAGGGACTCTTTTATCCTCTATATCAATACACGGGGTTACTAGCATTTGTCCTTCACCTCCTAACTTACATGGCGACAAGCCACGTGCAACTTCATCTTAAGCATCCCATGTACTACTGTCACTTATTACCTTCATAGTACCATGGTGTATGGTGATCACGATATCCTTTATGTCATGATTCCTCAAGATAGATTCCTCATAACCCTAAATCACTCTAATTAGGGCTTCATGTCCTTCTTATCCAGAGAAGTATATCTGAGGTTCTACCACCATCCTTTTATTGCATCAAGGCCTATGCTAACCAAACGACCATTAACTTGTTCAACAGATCTCGTTACATCTGAGTGTTAGCCAAACATATCTTCTTTTTCAAACTTACGGCTAACCTAACAGCCTCTTCTAGTTTCTAGCTAAACTAGACAGCTACATCTCAGCTAGAGCATCCATTACCACTTCACATCCTTAGGTATAAGGTAATGTTGAAGACATATACCTCCATGTATTTCACTTATCATCTCATCTCGAACTCTAAGTTTATCTTCATCAAGAAAACTCTGAGCTCATCCTCTTGGTTATCAAACTCAACCTTGTATCACTTGCAAATTCCACATAGCTCATGTTACAACATCCTCACAAGATGACTACCTTAAAACTCTTGGTGTTTGTAAACCATCCATGTATCGTTCACTCCAAAAGGGTATGTTATCATCTGTGTCCTCATACCTCATAGCAACATTCCAACTCACATCTTCTTTGTCCTTGGTGTATGGCATGCGTACTGTCCTATCTCTCACTCCCAGAACAAGAGGAAATAAGCATTTGGCGGCCGTCCAAACACAAAGTTCTTCCTATTCCAAGAGTAGAGATGGTACATCCCACTTTTCCAGTACACCTTCAAATATAATTTGAAACGTGCAACTTATGTCTCTACATCACAATCATTTCGATATCAAAGTTACTTCCATGTAGAACTGGTCTCGAACTTACTTGGGTACACACACATTCCTTGGTCATCTCCTCTAGGTCTATAGGGTGCCGACACTTTTGGGGTCATCCCTCTTCCCTTATGCATCTAGAGAGTGTCCTACTCATCTGCCCTTTGGGTCCCATGAGTTCATGAAGGTGATCAATCTCCTAACCCATGGCCCTCGGACAATGATAGTTGTTACCACCTGACACTATGGTCATGTGCAACTGGGGAATTAGGCAACTCCTACTTTCATCGGTCTTATCCCTACCTAGCCCTAGGATAGACTTAGGATCCTAACATAGTACATGTCTAACTGGGAACCTTACCCAAGCCTTCATCATCTCTCTCTACATTCATGGGTTGACTTTCATCCATTTATAGGGGTCATGGCAACCTGCCTACCTTGGTAAGGCCCCATGCCCATTACCTCCATGGTAACACATCCACATGCACTTAGAGATGGTTATCTATGGGTCTACAGGTTCATTCTCTTACCATGTACTCTTCACTTAGCTTCTCAAGATCCTATGAGACCTTTTTAGGTTTCCTCAAAACCCACAAAACTGGTATATACCCTACAAAAGGGTCCCTCTCCCATGATGGGAGGAAACTACACCTTGATAACAAAGGTCACAAACATCTTTATTTCTAGGGTTTACATCCACATGAGCATGCTTAACCCTAGCAAGCTATTAAGGCACCAGCAGACCGCCTATTAACCATGCTAGGTCATACTGGTTCTCATTCCTCAACATAGGACCAAGAACAAACATTTCTCATGCCACCACCTTAGTTGTGAGGGATTCATTAACCATACCTTAAACTTAGTGGGGTTTTCCCTTTCCTCTAAACATGAGGAGTATCATGCTTAAATCTATAGAAACTCAAACCCTTGTCATGAGCATTAGGTACACCACTTCCCCTCTTAGGCCTAAGAACCCTAGGTTCACTTCTAGATGTCCAACTGCATGCTCAACCTTTAACCACGAACCAAGCATGTCCAAGGTATGTCATGCACTTCCCATGATCCTTTTATTCGAGCAACACCTCAGAATTGAGCCCTCCTCAAGGACAACCAACTAGGTATAAAGCCTCACAACTGGTTACTTAAACCTCCTCAGGGTCTAAGGCACTTTTTGTCTCATCTCAGTAGGTAAACACCATAGGTACCAGAAGCATCATCCTCTCTCTAGGGTTTGGTTCCTCTAATGGCAACCAAGATATCATCAACCTCCAGGGATCAAGTATGAGACAACCACTATCATCCACTTAGGTCGCATCATCCTCAACTCCCCACTATTCCTCATATCACGGAGTCTAGGCTTCCAACCTTCTTGCTTGAGTCTTGCTCTCTCTCTCTCTAGAGATAACTCCACATCTAGCCTTACTACTAGAGGTCCTCTCTCCATGAAGGATCAATCTCACAAGCATACCTCTACGTGGGTGAAACCTATGTTCAAGATTTATGTTTTCTCAAGATTATCCATAGCTCTTTATGCTTATCTCATAAGCCATCCATCATGTCCTTC
Organism: Alisma plantago-aquatica; assembly: GCA_963693085.1. Lineage (NCBI taxonomy): Eukaryota > Viridiplantae > Streptophyta > Magnoliopsida > Alismatales > Alismataceae > Alisma > Alisma plantago-aquatica. Next base: position 384,054,279 of record OY856410.1, read on the forward strand.
TGGCCGCGGTTTTAACCTAGTGCTCATACTATTGATGTACTCTGGGTGCATATTGTGGCATGCTCATATAAGCTCATGGGGTTTCCATATGTTCTTCTCTAACCTCCTCAATTAAGGAGCTATCCTTCACTCAAACATGCACGCCACTTCCAAGGGTTGGGTCGCCAAAGGTACTAGGTCATCCAACCTCTCGTGGCTCATATGGGCATCCAAAGCATGTCCACTCACACACCTAGTGTACCATGACATCTAACTCATCGTGTCATCTCTCTCTCTAACCACCACTTTGGGTTAGGGTTAGCATCATCCTCAGAGGATTGTGCCAGGTCTCTACTTATAATGGAGGTATCTACCTCCAAGTCTAACTTTCTCCATTCATCTTCCTAACAAGGAGGTCTAGCCTCAGGTCTCACCTGAGGGCATGACAACATATGTCATACGACCTAAGCATGTATCTATTCTTTAGTTTATGATTAAACTATTAAGCTTATGTCCATGACATTTTATTTACATGCTTTTCATTAATTTGGTGGAGGATTCCTTAAACCTTATCAACCTTACCCATACCTCAGGAGGGTGAGGAAAAGAGAGAAAACCCTAATCCTTAAGATCCTTAACAACATTTGAGTTGAGAAGGGATGAACAAGATGAGAGAATCCTAAAGGTATCGTATTTTGAGTCTAATCCTGAGACATTGGCCAGGAAGTCACACTAATCCGGGAGTCCTCATATTCCGACTAGCGGTGTGGAGGAAAATCTTACCAGCACCCAGACGTGATCCTTTTCTAGACACCTCTGCCTTTCGGAAATTCCTCTAATAACTCCCTTGGGTTCTACAGAGTTTGTAACATTTAATAATTATTACAGATTAAATGAGAAACCTATGCTCGGATACCAAATGTAATGGCCCCGCCTTCCGGTAACCCCCAATTAAAGGAGACCAAGAGGTCAGAGCCATTATCCCAATTAACAGGGTCAAAGGTTCAACAATTAATCAGTAATAATTATGAAATTCTACTAACTAAACTAAAAACTGTTATAAAATAAAACTTTTCATACCTTTTTCAAAAACTTGGATATCTACTTTTATCCACATCTGGAGTCTATTCTAACTAATCCTCCTTTGTACTTTAACTCTTATTTAATTCTACATATGCCACTTTATTATTTTTCCTTTTCAACCTTGTACCTAAAATGCCAACAAACAAAATGTCGGTCAGCATATCGAAATATGCCGGTATGTGGGGACAACCAAAATTTTACAAATATGGCTAGCAATCTAATTATCACAATCAAGTTAATTAACTAGCCAATTTATGCTTTTCAGTATGACATTCTCCACCGCTTTTGCCCTAACCCTGGCATACCCACCTTAGGGTTTCTTTTGCCAATGACTTAAGGCCACCTTCTCAATCCCGATCTTGGTGTCTGGGGTCACCCTTCATAGTGCCCATTAGTCATTCTTTAAAGACCACCTTCTCAATCCTGAGCTTGGTGTCTGGGGTCAGCACTCTTGGTGCCCATTGGTCTACCCTCCTGAGCCTGACCTTTGGCATCATCCATCAAGGTGGCATGTAGGTGCAAGAATACACACTTCTATTTTTATTATGATAATCATAGTGACTTTATGATTTGCAAGTATGAACATCCACACTGATAGGTTGCATTCAATGTGATGTATCATCCGGGAAACTCTTCGGGAAACTAATGCGATTAACCATAATTAACCACATACCTGTCAAGTTGTCTTGAATGCAAAAATAACTCAACCAATCAAGAAATCAAGCAAGTATACACAAGTTGATCCTGAAAAGGCATCCAATTTTTCTATCATTAATCATGTCATCATGATCTATTAATCCTAGTTGTTTCCTAAGGTTATTAGTCCTTTTTAGGGTTTTGATCATAATTAGGGTTCCACTTCATTATTATTACTTTAAACCCTAATTTTATAAAATCACTTACAAACCCTAATTATTTCATCTTTCATTCACAAAATATTTTAAGTTCATCTTTTAGCAACATGAAACCCTAATTTCGGATTATAAGTACTTTTCTTTTCTTTTTCTCTTATTTAGGGTTTCTAAGCATATTAATCATCATATTAGGTTTAAAACACTAAACCATGCAATTCCATCATCAAAATAGGTTAAAATCCATCTTTATCATTAATCAAGTTAACTGTGCTTGAATTAATCTATTTTAAATATTAAATCTATCCTTGATTAACAATTAGGGTTTCTAACCACAAATTAATACTCTTTCCATCCAAATTAGATACTTTTGCAAAAAGATACTGATTTAGGTTCCCAAACTATTTTTATTGTATCCCTCATATTTTTTGATCATTTTTCATGTATTAACTTTCCTCATCCGAGTTTTCTATCAAAAGATACAATTTTAATAAGAAAATTCATTTTTCTGATTTATTTTGTAATTTCAGAAAAACAAGGATCATTAGATCTGTGGTCTACTGGTATACTCAGGATCCAACGGCTAGGGACGCACACACCTTTTCTTGCGATCAAAAGTGAGCCAAACGACTAGTCTGCCCTTACCTGTCTTGAAGACGCCACGGGGGTAGTTTGGTAAATGTGTTGCTTATCATCTTCAAGCTCACGATTCACCCTAGGTTCGCGATCCAGTGCTTGTCGCGGTCAACCTCAGAGTTGACTCTGGGCAACTTGCTCCCCCAGCCGCCAGTGGAGACCGCCGCACCTTCGCCGAGCCCCACCAAACTCGGGGGTGCCCTTAGCTTCACCAGTGCCAGCTGCAGTTGTCAGGACAAAGAAACTCTTCTCCGAAGAGAAGCAGCTTCAAGCTGAAGGCAAAGGTCATCATCTTTCTCACAATCGAACCCTCGCGCTAACTTGCCCCTTCCGTCCGAACACGATGGGATGTTCTGGGCTTTCGTAGAGGGTGTGTAGCCCCTCATATATATAGGCAGGGTCGATGGTGCCCCTCCCCAATTTGGGGAAAATATCCCACACATGAAAGCTAGGGGAAACCAAGGATGGTTCGGACCGACACTGTCTCCCGATTCTAATGGGCATCACATCTTTCCAAATAATGGCCTGAGGAGAGAGATAAAGGTGCGAGGAGATTGTATGTCTAGCTAATCTTTTCCTTTCCTAATCTGAGCTAGAAGACGATCTCTAGGTCGTCTGATCACTATCCAACGGTCATCATATCTTGCGTTCAACCAAAAGAAGGAAGCCAAATTTCTATTTCAAGATAATTCATTATTTAGGATAACTTAGAAAAATCATAACTCCTAAATCATGGCTCCATTTTATCCCAAATTGTTAGGGAATCTTATTAAAGACACAACCTACTTCTCTGCCAAAATTGGACTCATTATCTAAAAGAAAACGTGCATTTTCTTTAGGTGCAAGATATTACTCAATTAGGCTTATTTCTCCCATCTTTTCTCTTTCGTTTGATATTAAATTATTTTCTTGGATCCCTTGGACCTCAAGGTACCTTAAAGGCACGAAATCCCATCTTGGGGAAATATTCTTTTGTTTATTTCTCTTATTTCTTTATTACTTCATTACTTATTTCTTTTATTAGATAAATTCCTTTTCCTTTATTTTTCTTTTTTTTATAATTGGGCTCAATAGCCAATAAAACTCACAAGCAACCAAAAAGGCTATGGTAAATGAAATTTTATTCGATTGTGACCATTAATGCCACTGTCTAGATGTTTCCAAGTATTTCTCAAGAATACTTTGCTTATTATCCAATATCTTTTATTTTTTCCATTATTTGGGTTTTCCTTCTTTTCTTCTCTCTCATATCCATTATTGGATTAATCTATTAATAGGAACCACAAAATTCCTACTGTAAGGGAGATTTGCAAAGAAATATCTTCTTTGAAGCAAAACATACAACCTTTTCAATTAAGTACAAATTCACAAAATCATTGTATTTCAATTATGAAAACACATACAAAATTGAGGTTGTAACAATACCCCCACCCTCGAGCACAAGTAAAAGGAAACTTTTTTGCAATGGACCCCTACCGGTATGATTAGCAAGTTATTTTATAGCTACGTTTTGGATGTTATGTCTAACAACTGAAAATGACATCAATTATAGACCACGTTTTCGTACATGTCACAATCTGAATAGGAACATGAGGCAGTGGGGTAGATTGTGAACAAAATGGTCATTGAAAAATTTTAAGTATCGGAAGAGAACTGTCGTAGTCTACAATCATGTTACCCTCAATTTCTTTCTCAACTTTCAATCAGCCAGAACTTGAAACTCCTTCTGCATATAGCACTCATAGCAATATGAGTATATGATGATAACTTTAATCCGAAACTGAGCAGTTACGACATTTACGACGTCTGAAAATTTTGTTCAACACACCTACCACCTTCATAAAGAATACATCTGAATCTTCTTGGCATGAAGGTCAGAACATCAACGACGTCTGAAAATTTTGTTCAACATAGTGATCACTCATAATTTTGAATATCAATAATAATCTTATCTAATGAAAATTAATCAAGCATAATGTTTCACGTGCATGTTTACAAAACATATATTATCTAAATAATATTTATCATTTATGAAAATCATTTCATAGACTTTTCATCAATCTCACCTCAATATTTTGATCTAATAAAATAGCAATTAATAGGAACTCGTATATGTTTTGAGAATGATGAAGTTTAACTAGTTTCATACTTCAAATAAAATATCATTTAAAGAAAATTACTAAGATTTGATGTCTATGTGAATCCACGTGTGTGTTGACTAGTTTATCATAAACGGCTTTCATCCTTTTTTACAACTCACAAACGATTTAGAAACCTCCAAGTTACTTTGTTGTTATTTAATAATTATTTTTATGATACATATCCTCCTCATTAATATAATTATATTTCTGAATTTTTAAATCAATTTCACATTCATCAAGGATATAAATGAGGATATCACCTTCAGATAGTATAATATGATTCATAATGCAATATCATGTACTTATTAGGGAATACAATCTCAATACTAGACATAAGAGGGATCATTCTATCGTATTAGTCCACATTAGGTTCAATACCATGTAAGAACATCATAACCTTTTGAAACTATTGATTACATTTCATGTTATAGTTCAATACCACCAAAATTTTAGTTTCACATTCGAAAGTAATTGTGAGTTACGTTGAAAATGTTGTTGTACATAAAAGTGCCATTTTCATGCATGGATGACCTATTTTGGGATTTTAAATCTAATTCAAAGGAACTTCCATCATAATAATAGTTACATTAAGGCCTTATAAATGTTTTATATCAACTCCTAATCACTAAGAATAACATTCATATACATTTTCATTTCATATGATACTAATACACTACAAGGATGACATATTTAGTAACAGTTTCACTTGTATTAGAAAACAACAAGTACATGAATATTTGGTCATAGAAATGACATCATGGAGTAACTCCAGAAGGTTAGGAAGAACATAATTTTGTGAAATCATCCACTAATAGTTGCAATACATCATCTTTTAGCACATTAGTAGATCATAGAACCAGATTTAGAGCAAAATAAATTATCGATGCACAAATTTTGAATTTTAGACCTTAAACCAAAGAGATCAGATTCATTTCATAAGGAAATTCTGAGTAAGATATAGGGGAAAATATACAAGTTTAAAATCATATCGCATGACAACAAAATAATCCATAAAATTTAATCTTTAGGCATGTTAATCAAATTTAGAACAAGTTTTAGGAGTTTGCATAAACAAGTAGGGAAAAGAATGCTAACAATGTTATATCCCTCACCATTTATGGTGGAAACCATGAGGTCCATTCAATAAGGTCATGAACAAGCTTTCAAATCCTAGATCATCCCTCAAAAATCCCCAAAATCCATGCTCCAAGTAAGATCTAACTCCCCTTAGATCAAAAAGAGGAAAAAGGGATGTTCTTTAGATAGATGGAGTAGGTTCCACCATTGAAAGATCATGAAGAACGACCAAGGGAGGAATATTAGGTGAGACACAACAAGAAAATAAATTCTAGAATATGAATCTTACATTATTAGGTATGGAAATGAACTTTGTAAGCTTTGAAGCATCTTAAAGAAGCTAGATTTACAACATGCATCCAAATGCATCAACATGCAAGGTGGACTTGCTTTGTCTTCGATGGCTCCCTCAAGTATTGTAAAATCATATGGGCTGCTAAATGAGACTATTCCTATGGGGATGGATTTTATAATGTGGGGATAGGTGTATTAGTACAAACTGCCCATAACTAGTGTTTATAATTACCCTTGGTCAAATCATGACATCCATTGGTCAGAGAATCATTCTTGCTGTCCCTCTTTAGTATTCATATGTGTTTGGGAATTATTTTCATCAGACTATATGAGGGTTTCATTGGCCTATCACTTTCATAAGCTAAAACATCAATTGGTTTAGCACAAGAAGCTCCATCGGCAACCATTAACCACAATCGACATACTAGTTAGGGTTGAACACCTAACCTAACTAAGGTTAAAAGCATAAAACCAAAGCAATCTATCATGATATAAAATGATATCATGCATTTGGGTATCATTTACTCAACCTTTCACTTAGGTTCTCGATAAAGGTGGAATTCCACATTTACCCACAATTGTACGTGAAAATCCATTTCAAGGAAAAAACAATATGATGGAGTTTAGAATATATTCATATCTTAACCAACTAATTCTAAATATTTATAAATCATGTAATACATAAGTAAAAATATTTTTAAGAAACGTTGTGGTTAATTCCTCATGTTGTGGTGATTTTGCAAAAAATTCCACAACATATATGAATTCTTGAAACTATGACACTGAAAGTGCAAATTGATTTCAAATAGGGTTCAACTTTTTCAATTGAGCACCAATTATTTTACCATCATCTAATTAAGCTAGTACATCAAGATTATAGATAAAGATAATATTAAGCAAGCTTCATGGTCTCATAGCCATAAACCCCTCAAATATTTCACCCCCGATATCTCAAGGTTAGGGTAGAGGACAACAATGACGCAAACCATAAGTCAATTCTAAACACACTTATGCATGGCTTATGATACATCATATCATCATTATTAATTCATGGTTATGATGAAGTTCTTATAGATCATCATGCACATTAATATTTGATTCTAATTTTCAAGTATCTATACATCATTCATTATTTTATCGAAATTCTTTCTCATTTTCTTAGAGATTAGTATTATTATCATACTCTGTTGCTTTTTCTTGATGACTAATTATCATACTTGTGACTCTTCTCATATTATCATGTTCCCATTCACCTATTAGAAAAAGTTCATTATATTTTACATTCATCCTTGATTAATTACTCTCTTTAACAAATTTTCATGTTTGGGTTTTCTTGATAAGGACATTAATTCATGTGTTCCTAAAACTCATATTATTAATGGATACTTTCATGCACTTATTTATTCTCTTCATCTCGATAACAAATCTAGGTTTATATAGATTCACAACCAAATCATAATCACATGGACACATATAACATCTTAATACTTTCCTCTTAATGATCACCATCTTGGTTGTCTTCTATGGTTGAAACATGTTCTCGCTGAACAAGACTTCTTCTTATAACATATGACTTATACTATTGTCATCATCTAATCATACAAAAAGATCAAGAAAACATCATATTTTATCACCAAGTCATCACTCATCCTTATTTTATCATGGTATCAATTTATTGATTTCATAATTACAAAAAATCTTATAATTGCATCTTTTTATGTCAATCAACCTCAAAACTCACCTCAATTATCACCATACATCCTTGAAAATAATCAAATTTTATACTAGGTTAAGGTCTTGTCTCCTCATCTCTTATTGAATTCACTTCAATTCCTCATGATAATTCACATTCTTTCATTTAATAAACATCATTTCCTAAGTAATCTATTTCATATTCCCTTCATATCATGATTATTTTACCTTAACTTTTTCATAACACACATGCTTTGGTCTAAGATTAACTTAGGTTCCACTTTGTTCATGAATCATTTTCCTTATCTATTATATAATACCACACTTATCATTTGAGTTTTCCCCTTTTTATATGAATTTTACACCTTAAATCCTTCTTATAACACATATTCTTCATGAACTTCCTCATACTCGTCTGTACATTCTAATAGCTACTTTGTGATTCCCTTAGATATTACACAAACTTAACATCCTTCCACAAATTTGTCTCTCCTTTATCTCACCATTTCTAAGATATCATTACACTTATTTCTAGAATACTTGCCCTTTCAAGTTTTAGGAACTCCTTTTTACATTATTCATAATCAGATCAAGCTTCATAGCATCATATCTTTTTTTAATCACCAAATTCTCAAGTTTTTATGACTTTAGATATGATTTTTATCTATCTCAAGTGGTTATATTAGTACCTTCCATAATTCATTTAACACTTTTATACATGGTCCTTGTTTGAACATTCAGACTTAACCTAAGTTTTGCATATATTATCGAGTTTTATCTCATTTTTTTCATCATGATTTCATATTTATTATGCTTTTGGGTTGTTTCCAGTTGACTACTTAGTCATAGTACTCAAAAGGATAATAATCAAAGAGTTCCACACTTACATTACCTTAATACTTGAATGCTTGACCTCGTCACCCAGAGTTCAGGTAGTGTGTAGCCTGTGTCATGTTCATCACTTAGTTATCATTTTAGTCTTCATTCATATTGTCCCTACAAACTCATCTAACATAAGTTTTGAAACCATATCATATAAGGCCCCATCCTAATGATCAAACCTTAATTGACAATTAGGATAGATCCTTAGCCAAAAACCAAATTAAATCTAACTTCCATCAAAATTGAGCTCAAATTTCTAAAGAAGGCGTCCGGCTAAAGATCCGATTACAAACTTTGTCACCCAAAAATTCACATGACATCTTATGTAAATGTATTTCATCACATTAGAGACATTCTAAGAGAGGACATGATAAGAGAACAGATGGAAATCCCTTTATTAAATTTGTCAAATTACAGTTACAACATGAGATATACCCATGTAGCTACAACATCCTAAAATATTTAGATCGACTAACAACTCGTATTCCTATGAAAACATCACATAAACCAACTTATCATGTAGCTCATCAAATACCCACCCATCACTCAAGAAAGTGAGAGTACATGAAAAATCTACGAAAACATCACATAAAGCAACTTACATCTTGATCAACACTTTCTATCCACTGCTCCAACACACCTACAAAGATGTGGAAATCCATGGGTGAGAATCTGATTCACAACGATGTGATATAAAAAAGATAACATCTTATATCTTACATGCATATTGTGATCAACTGATTTAGAGGTAGCTTAATCAACATTTAAATATCGTTAAAACAAATATGTGCATCAAGTATTCATTCTCGTGACTGGACATGTATAATGAGAAAATATGAAATCTCATCACATGGATGTAAAATTAGTAAGTACAAAAATCTATACCATATATGTACATGAGCCATACACTTACTTGTACAAATTAGAAAACATATGCAAAATCTACAATAAGTAAAGGAATACAATTGAGCATCCATGTGATTTGTCAATTTAACCAAAACATTTATGCTATATGGTTGAGTTACACATTTTATAAGTGCCCTTGGTAGTTTGAGTAAAACACTCAAACTACTAGCTGACAACTTTTTTGTGGCAATCAATGTCGTACAAGATATTAGGATTTCCAGACTGCTAAAGTTCTCTACACCTCGATTGGAGTGAGCCCATACAAAGTAGTGGCACAAAGACCAAACTACTAGTTAAGATCTCAATGGAAAGTCCACAACAGACTAGGCCATGACACCTATCACTGGGGTATGAAACCCTTATCAATTGCATATCATGTATTACTTTTTACGTATTACTTGTCACATATCACATTTACCAAATCTATGGCCTCGATCGTACTTAGACAACCTTGAAATCAGGATGACAGAGATGTACACTCAATGCATGCAAATATACTCAACAATATATTACTTTGAACACCTTCTCACAACCCTCAAGTTGCTACAAGGATACTTGTTTCACTATGTCCCCCACTGACCTAGGGAAATAGGTCTACAGACTCAGGGAACGACATGATCATGGTTAATCTTGATTACTTAATCCACTAAAATCATTTATAGACTACAACAATCAACTTTCACACATGACATACAAGTGGATTAGAAATTCAACCAAGAACAAAAACTACCTTTATGTATCCAAAAGTATCTCATAACACGAAATTAGGGTTCATATATCACCCTTATCCATACGGAGGCCCAAGACATCATTCTTAGACACAAGAAGGCCCATCACATCAGGTCGTAACACATAAGCCTTAAACAAGGCATCAAATTCATCTCCAATGTTCAATTAGAATTAATAAACATAAGCCATTATTCCATACTTGAAAATTCATGTATTCACTATTTTAAACAAGCATAATCATTTACTGAGATTAATGATCACCATTCTAGTGCAAGGGTTATTTGGAGGGAAATATGGCATTAGATTTGGTAGTGGAAACATAAATTTTACTACCATATTCCCCTTAAACAACAGATAGCGCCAGCAAATGTAAATTGGGAAGGAAACGTTGCAAGACATATACCTGGTCTAGGAGAAAGTCCAGTGACCATCCTTGTTGCAGTGTGCTTCTTTCTCAAGTTGCACCTGGACTGTTGTCGATGGCAGCCTCCTGGTTGATCACCACAGATGGTGGTTGACGATGTCCTCCTTAGCGGGTGGCAAAGGCCTCCTTGCCTCTACATAGTCCACGCAGACCATCGGGAACTCTTATCATTCTTCTATAATAAACAAGGAGTTGTCTCTTCTATTTAACATGCCAGCGTCAACTTACTCTCCCTTGTTGTCACTAACTGAACCGGTAGTTTCAAACTTATGATTTCAAATCTTGTTTAAATTGAATACCTAACACTTTTGTAATCAAGTTTAAACCACATTCATGAGTTAACTCCTATTTTAGGTTCATTATATGTGTGTAAACCCATAGGTCCCAAGTTACATTGGCAGTGAATGTCTATATTTGATTAATGACATCATAAGAAATGAGTGGTATCTAGCAAGACATCATTGCTATCCAAGTAATTGGAAAGCTAGAGAACAACTTCAACCTACAATTTGTGATTAGTGTTATAATGATCATGTAGTTCCTTTGTCTCTAATATCTAGATTGAACTCAAGGAATGGAATCATCATCCTATTCAACGTTCAATCCATGTTCCTCAAACTAGAGCAGATTGTCTAAGATATATGTGATCTCAATATCATATATTGACTCACACGTGCATGGCCTTACATTTCTTAGTCTTTCTTATCAAGTATCTAGGACATCAAACTCTTATAGGAGTAAAAAAATCCCATCTACATCACTCACTCTCAATCCCCATGTATCACAATGCACCCGAGCATCACCTTTATGGAAACCCTTATTCAAGGTCACATTATATGATGTAAAAGTACATCGAATGACATGTGATAAGAGTAGTGATTTTATGTCTAAGAGCCAAAATCACCACCTCACTATGAGAGTTGATTCTAACTACCATTCCATGGTTTCCATGTATCACTCTCAAGGTGGGTCAGTCTGATACACTATTCTCTAACAAGTACCTCTGTGTTTGGTTTTCTATCACATATCATTACCAATGAGGTTTTGTCATCAACCAACACACACTCTAGTCTTATATATTATTGTTGTTTATCAGCTTCCATAATAACAACTGACTAGGGACATAACAAGAATGTATATACTCTGAACATCTGTATGATCTCATTGTTCAGGTCCTCAACCTGAAGACATACGTCATTGAGTAACATGATTCTTTAGACATTTATTTGTAACATTATTATCTCATAGCTGAGTAAAATAGAATAAATGGGAATTTTTATTATTAATCAAATTGTTCATAACATATGCCATTACAATCATCATATGATTGGCTCTCTGAGCATACATATCAACATTATCATCGGTAAGCATCACATTATAAGAACTTCTAGATCAATATAGATCATCATTTTTTACATCAACCAATACTTAGTTATAATAAAGTATTGATCATTATTTGGAGGTAAGGTGATCAAACTCATATGGTCACATAACTCATCCACTTTTAATGATACCATCATTAGATTCCCCATATTATGTTTTAGTCATATTTTAACATGGATAGCATTTTACCATTGGGTCCAACCATCATCCCAATTATGGCACACATGTCATTGAACTCTAGGTATCAACCTCAAGGCACCAAGTTTGATGTATATACATTTATTCCATATCCAAAATATACTTTTATGAATGTGATATTGTTGGTATGTATGCCCAGAGATCCAATCATATAATAATTGTAGTAGCATATCTTGCAAACAATTTGATCAATAATAAAGGCAAACTTTCAATTCTTTATGTTTTATTTAGTTATGAGATAATGATGTAGCATAATAAATGTCGAAAGAATGATATTATTCAATGACGTATGTCTTTAGCTTGAGTACCTAAATGTTGAGATCATACATATGTCAACAGTATATGCATTCTTAATTGTGTCCCTAGTCAGATGTTATTGTGGAAGGCTAATAGACATCAATAACACATCAGACTAGAGTGTGTTGGTTGATGACAAAATCTCATTAGTCATGATGTGTGATATCAAACCAAGTGCATAGAGACTTGTTAGATAATAGTGTACTGGACATGCCCACCTTGAGAGTGACACATGGAAACCATGATGTAGTCATAGTCCTCTCTCATAATGATGGTGATGATTGTGGTTCTTGGACCTGAAATCACTACACTCATCACATGTTGTTCATTGTACTTTGACATCATCCACTGTGATCCTAAATAAGGGTTGCCATAAAGGTGGTTCTCGGGTGCACTGTGACACATGGGGATGACTGTGCGTGATAGAGATAGGATATGACCCTCCTACAGGAGTTTGATATCCTGGCCACTTGATAAGAGAGACTGAGAAATGCATGGCCATGCTGGTGTGAGTCAATATGTGATATTGAGCTTACACATATCTTAGATAGTCTGGTCTAGTTCAACCTAGATATCAAAGACAAAGAAGCTATACAGTTATTGGAACACCAACCACAGATTGTAGGTTGAAGATTGTTCTCCAACTTCGGCAATTACTTGGGTAGCAATGAAGTATTGCTAGGTGCCAATCATTGCTTATGAAATCATAATATGATTATTAATATCACTGTGAACGTAATTTGGAGCCTATTAGGTCACACACATAGGATGTATTGGAATAGGAGTATAATTGTTTACATGATTGGAAATGTTTTGAATCAAATTGATTATTAAAACGTTTAGATAATCTACTAGAATAATATTAGAATATAATCTGAGTTAATTGGTTAAATTGTTTATGCTTATTAATTAGATTCAATTAATTGATTAATAAATTGATTCCATAATATTCTTTTAATAGTCCACTAGTGGCTCATTTTAAATAAAATTGTAGCCTTTTGTTTTCCCAGGGGTTTTTGGAAACCCTACTTCCTTTACTCTGTTATTTATAGAGTCAATCGAATTTTGAGATATACTCTTATACGTGAACCAAGTCGTCATTGTATCCAACAGAGAGAGAAGGAGAGCAACTGTGATGCTAGCATGTCATCAAGTAGAAGGCTACTCTTTCCCATCGGCTTAGGAAGCGCGACGTGGAGTTCCAATTCATCTGCATGGATGAAGTAGAAATGCAAAGACTAGATGCATGTATTCAGAGGAAGTTCACTAGGATGCTCTGTGTAGGCAAGGGGCTACACACATCACCCAACACCATCAGACTTTCTCCATGACAAGGTATATCATGTGCACCCTCTTTTCGAATATGTCATTATTGATGAGATCCACTAGTAGGGCATGTAGAGAAAGTTTTGTTATTTTCATTGTGTTTGTCTCCTCCATAAAACTTAGTAGTGGTATCAGAGTCACATTGATCTATGACCTATTTGGATTTATTTTGATATCATTGTATTTGTGTATACCATTTTTTGTGGTTGCATGTGATGCAAACATAAAATTGTTAATTTGCATATCTAACCTAATTCCACATACGCCACAAACCTATTGTTTTTTACCTGATGGGTGGATCCCCACATAGGGGTGTTGCCTCTATGTACCCCACCTAGTCTATGTGGGAGTCAAAAGTTGTTTATGGGGAAGGTCCCATATTAAAAGAACTATAATTTTAATATATATATATATATATATATATATATATATATATATATATATATATGTGTGTGTGTGTGTTTGTGTGTTTGTGTGTTTGTGTGTGAGTATAGATATACCTATACTATCAAATACATCATCCTTGAAAAATATTTTATGTGGTGAATGCATGCATGGTTATGGCCTAGGACCCCTATTGTGAATGTTGTGGATGTATGTAAATTGTTGTGCATGGATCCTTTGTATAAGTATTTATCTTGCATGTCAAGCCTCATCTATTATCTTAAATTGTATTAATTGTATTCCCTCTAAAGTCCCCTCAAATGTTACTCAAGGTTCTCCTTTTTACACATAATGTAATAGAGATAGGAATAGATTTAGTTTTGGAAGACTTGTTGTAAGAGGCAACTTGAAGATCCAACTCCAAGGAGCATCCATGGAGAGGCAACTTGAAGATCCAACACCAAGGAGCATCTATGAAGTTGTTCACCTTGATGTCGATCAAATGCATGTTCATATGTGATGGAGTTTTGCAACACCACTAAAAATCCTAAGGTGATGAATCCTTAGGTTTAGCCTTGCTAGTACTATGGTAAGCACTCCACCCACGTGTGCTAAGACACGCGGAAGTCTTATCGTAGTATAGTTAAGGGTCGAATCCTCAAGACAACGGTCTTGACGAAATCAAGATGGAAAATGTTTTAGTTTTACTTAACTACTTAACAGTTGATATTTAGATCGAAAGTTTGATGTTGGTTTTAAAGCTAAACGCGAGGAAAGTAAAGCAAGAAAGTAAAGATTAAGGTTGTAAACAATTGATAAAAACCACTAGGATGTTATCGGGTTTCACACCACTACACATGGATCAAGTCATGCAACATAATAAAACAATCTGCAAAAAGAGTCAAATCAGTTAGTATCTTGTAGTCCTAGCTTCCTTTCGGATGACTAGCTACGAGAAGTGTGGAGTATTGCAATGCCAGCCATTCCATAATGAATGGTCACATGCTTTGCATTACTCCTTCATGAATTGTGTTCCTCGACCTTACCAAGGTTGCACTTCCATACGTCAACTGATTCCATTTCATAGTATGAAGGTGCAACAATGGGGGTGAGTTTACTCCACTCATGAAAACACTTCCAGACACCGAAACAGACATATGGTGACTACATACATCCATAACCAACATTCAATCGATATTTAGATCTAATGGTACAAACATAGACAATTCATACCAAAAGACAATATGTAACACAAGTTGATGATCAAGCAACTAGTATTCATTAAGCGATTGAAGTCAAATTGAAAAGAAGAGTATCTTTATTACAAGTTATTGAATTACATCGCATGAAATGAAAACATGGGTAGCGGGGCTACTCCCCGCACCCTAGTGAATGAAACTACTCGCTCATGACAAAGAAGGAGGCGAGAAGAGAGAGAAAGAACGTCATCTCCACGGAGGAGGGAAGGTTGAACCCTTGGTGAAGAGAGCAACGATCTTCGCACTTCGTGGTTGCTTTGATGAAGGATTTTCTCTTCCCACCTTCTTTGTTGGAGAGAGAGAAAGATGAGAGAGAAGGAAGCTTGATGATGAGCATGGATCTCAAAATTGGCAGCCTTGGGGCAGTGGACAGAAGACCAGAGTGCTCTGGATCTGGAGAGGCAGCCTATGGGCGTCTTGAAATTCGACCCCTTTGAAGTGGCCCTTGAGGTCCTATTTATAGGCTCAAGTTGAGCCCAAACGGTCTTGAGACCGTTTGGTCTCAAACGGTCTTGAGACCGTGAGACTTGTCGCGGTCTTGGGACCGTGAGGCTTGTCGCGGTCTTGGGACCGTGAGGCTTCTCGCGGTCTTGGGACCGAGAGGCTTCTCGCGGTCTTGGGACCGTGAGGCTTGTCGCGGTCTTGGGACCGTGAGGCTTCTCGTGGTCTTGGGACCATGAGGCTTCTCGTGGTCTTGGGACCATGAGGCTTCTCGTGGTCTTGGGACCGTGAGGCTTCTCGCGGTCTTGGGACCGTGAGGCTTCTCGCGGTCTTGGGACCGTGAGGCTTCTCGCGGTCTTGGGACCGTGAGGAGTCTTTGTAATTTTTTTTGTGTTTTCTGTAATGAAAAAGAGGAAAAGTTAGTTTATTGATGTATCTGCAATAAAGTAAGAAGGTTTAATGATTCTATTTAGTTTATCAAAGAAAGAGTATGGAAAACTAAAGATAACTAATAAGATAACGTCACAAAATGGGAGGTTATCACTCCCCCTAACTTAGAGTCTAGCTTGTCCTCAAGTTAGATAGAGCTAAGGCATGTAATGGCGAGGCGATTTTAGGGTTTCCATACTCTTGCTTCAATTCTAGGTCAGAGATCTACCGAGGTCTTATCAGGGCTTCTGCTTACACTAACTCTTTTGAGTATCAAAAGTTGCATGGATCTCAGGTTCCTTTTATATCGTGAATCTCGCATTGGGACCACCTTTCTTATTATGTGCATGTCATCGACTCTAATCAGTTTTATACTTCTTTGGAAAACCTATTGGTAGCTAGAGTGGGTATGAGGGCTGGCTAAAAAGGCTTATTGTGTAGCTTCCCCCTTCAAGTGGGGAAGGGTTTGTCTATGCTTTTTAGAGACTCACTACCGGGTACGACACATCTGCCTTCATGAGGGTAGCTGAATGTACCGGCCGGGTGAGCTCTTTCATCAGCCTTTTCATATATTAGGAAACCTTAGGATCTCATTACCGGGCACGACACATCTGCCTTCATGAGGGCAGCTGTATGTACCAGCCGGGTGAGATCTTTGTTGGCTCTTCATATAGGTCCTTATGCATGGCACAACTCTCATGTTTTTATTCAGCACTCTGGCTTTTATTCGAGTCTCACAGGCTTAGGAAGTGGGTTTTGTTAGGGTTTTTGATTGGGCGGCCAAGCCTCTTTTATTGAAAGAAGAAAACTGTTCTTGGGGTTCCTGACATGCACTTATTTTTTTATTGGTGGTCCGCTCGCGAGATTTCTTGATTTTGGATTTCCCTGATTTCCCTCTTGACTTTGAGAGTTTTCGGTTCGCTTTGTCCCTGAAGTTGACCTGTGAAGAGTCTAAGATAGTAAGATAACGTGCTCGTCATGCTAGCCCGATACGCAGACGTTCGATGGATTTTTCTTGGATATCCTTGTATAGGAGGCCCAAGGATAGGGCGGGTGAGGTATTGAAGACAGGCTGCTTCCTCTTGTGGCTTCTGTAAATTTCGATACAGTTGGTGAGGTGGACACGGAAGATAGACATTGGCATCATCGACCCAGGTCGCAAGATTTTGTGAAAATCTTCACGTGTCAACTTGCGCTTCGTTTTAGTGTTGTGGTAGATAATATCATCTCCTGCCTTTGTATCGTCCACGATAGTATTCAGTATAAAGATATCCTGAGCATCTGAAGTGGAAATGGCCGCCATATCAAGGTCATGCATTTTGTGCGGAAGGAGTGGTGGAGGGGGAAGCTCCTGTAGAGGGGGGGAAGGATGTACTTCTGGGGCTTCCTCAGAGCCAAGAGTGTCGTTGTCTGAGTCCGAGGCAGAATCGAGCTCTTCATCAGTATCTAATTGCACTCGTTCTGACTCGTACTCGTCGAGGGGTGAGGTTGCTGTCGTGGTGGGCGCTGAGAGGGGTAAGACAGCTGTTGTAGGAGGGGTGGCGCCGGTTCTGATTATGCATTGGTGGAACTCGGCGAAGGCTGCGTCTTTAGCAGCTTCCCCGATGGATCCCATAGCAGAGTAGTCAAGAAATTGATCCCCATACGATATATTAATATTATCATGGTGTGGGGAGTTGGGATCCTTATCACCATCATGGTGATCTTTTTGTTGTATGGGTTCTGCTCCTTGGCTTGGACCCTCCCCAGCATCATCTGGTTTGTCAGAGTCTTCATCTGAGGAGGTACTGTTGGTGGAGTCCGCCGAAGAATCATAATCGTCATCATTATCAGCATCATCTTCATTGTCGTTAGTTGTCTTCTTTTGTGCTTTCTTTTTGCACAGACGATGTATGGATTGGAGTTCATCATATGCCACTTGCACGTGCTCGTGTGTTTCGAGCAGTGCTTCGTGGGTTTCTTTAAGATCTGAATAACGTTGTTCGGCCGAGAGGAGTCTTGCTGTGAGATCTGTTACTTGAGCTCTTAGCTGAATGAGCTCATTATTTGATGACTCCTCCTGGCGATTATGTAGATGCGTGAGGGTGGTGGTGATGTCGTCCAGGCGCGTGCTGAAAGCTTGCTGTTGTTGCTGCAGCTCGCGTAGGGTTTCTGGCAGAGGTAAAGTCTGCACGGAAATCCTATCGACTTGCGTTGCCAACACTTCATGCTGGTGTTGTACTCCCTGGATCAACTTGGGCAAGTTGTTGCAGTGGCCGTCGATGTGGTCGACTTGCTTGGCCACTGAAGCTTGACGTTGTTGGATTCCTTGGAGGATGCCTGGCATGGCGCGGTTCTGCTCGCCGATCTGGGCAACCTGCTTAGTTAGGCCCTGCACGCATGAAAAAATAGAATTTAAAATGTTAGATGGGTCGGTGAGGAGGTTTCGGATGGTGTCAAATTGACGTCCGAATTCCTCACCAACGTTAGTAAAAGGGACCCCAGTGATTGAAGGGTGAGGTGGCTGGGGTCGGGGTGGAATGATAGTGTCATGCGGAAAAGACACTGTTGATGGACTTGCAAATTGCGTGGTGACTGTAGATGGAGTCACTAGCGATGTCGGGGTGGTGGAGGATGGAAAAAATGGTGGCATTCCCGATAAGGGAAATGGATTCGGGAATGTTGATGGAAAGTCGGTGGATGTGAAGGAGGAGAATTCGGGCATTGTGGTGGAGAATGGGGTGCCCAAAGTAAAGAAGGGTGGAGGTGGTGGAGGGGTGGTAGAGGAAGGTGGAGCGGAGGATGATTGAAGGGTGGTTGATGGTGGTGGGGTGGTGGATATTGGGGTGGTGGAGGGTGGAGAGGTGGTATTGAGCTCAGCATTTAGACTCATTATAAAAGAGTCTAGTGATGAGGATGTAATATTTTCTTCAGGGAGGGGGGGTTCAGTTTCAGGGTCAGGTTTCGATGTGGGTGTCCCTGACAGCTCATGAGCTTTGACGAGCCTTCTGGAAGGTCGTTTGACTAGGAGCTTTGATGTTTTAGCTGTCGAGGCAGTTATACTAAGCTCTGCCTGCCCTGCCTTTGCTTTCTTTTCTCTGGCTTTGACTGAAGCTATGATTTTGGCGATCTCGTCTTTAGTGAACAGGAGCTTGTCTTTATCATAGTCAGCAAGCTCTGGAAGTGGGAGCAGGATTCTTGAAGATTTTGTGGGGCAGAACACATAGTCCAGCCTTCCATCCTTATCCTTTAAGATGTAAGAGTTCTTTAGTGTCTGTTCATTGGTAAGAATGTCGCCTTTTATTGGGCTGCATTTGGGTAGAAGTCTATCCATCTTGAGATATTTGATGATAGATGTGATATGACCACCCGTGCAAATTTCTTTCCCGAGGGCGAAGGCTGATAGCTTGATCAGCATGTGTCGTCCGATGTTGACAGGCATTCCGTTGAGGATTGACCAGAGGACAAAAAGGTCGGATATGAGAACATTTCCTCCTTCGGATCTAGGGAAAAGTGCGCCGACGATAATTTTGTGTAACGTGCGCACTAGGCCAGAATGAACGTTGGAGGCCTTGCTTGTCCTTGCATCAAAGGTTGGTAACCCCGTTAATGACTTCCAGAAGTTATGCTTGTTGAAACTAGGGTGGTCTGTGCCAGCGGCTTTGGCATTCTTCAGCTGGTCTTTATTGTCGATGAAAATTTCGTTCAGGACATTTTCGGTGATGACCACCTCATTGTTGAAGATTCTGGATGTTATTCTACGGTCACCACCGTCCCGTTCTTTATGCAAGATGTACACCACTTCTTTGTTGAAGTAGGTGAAGAATTCAGAAGTTGGCTCAGAGTAGGAAATTTCAGATACAAAGCAGAGCCGGGAAAGGTTAGAATTGTCAAGAAGAGTGAGGATTCTGTGGTAGATCCCCATCTTCATCAGTATGCTGGGGCAGACATACTTGGTTGGTTTAAGGAGTTGGTTGATGGGGGGAATGATTTGGAGGTGAAGGTTCTCGGGTGGTGGTGTTGTGGTGGTGATGGGAGGAAAAATAGGAACAGTTATTGTGGCAGGGTTGGTGACGGTGGTGGAGGATGGTGGGATGCACCCTGCTAGGATTTGTTCCCTTGCACAGGCAGGGTGGACCTGTTTCCTGGCTCTCTTCTTAGATGTTGGCTCAGTTGTTGGTTCTTGAGCCAATCTCTTCCCCTTAGATTTTGTAGTAGGTGATTCTTTCTCAGGGGAAGGCTGGTATTCGGAGGCCTCGTCGGATGAGGTCTCTTCGACCTCCTCGTCAGAAGGTTCTTCATCTAGGCAGCGGTTGATTTGCTTGATGTCCTTCATGACAGCAGTCAGGTTCACTTCTGCTGGGACTTTTCCAGTCCTTTTGAAGTCGTCAACTATGCGTTGCAGATTTGCTCGTTCAGCAATGAGCTTCTCTTTTGTCCAGAAGGGAGCGTCTGTTGCTCCTTGCTTAGCAGGTGAAGTCATTCTGAAATAATTGATAAGAAACAAAAGTTAGAAATCTTAAATTTTGAAATTATTTTGAATTTGAGTTTTATTAGTTTGATTTAGTTCAAACGGTCCTGAGATCGTTTGGTCGCAAACGGTCTTGAGACCGCGAGGATCCAAACGGTCTTGAGACTGCGAGGATCCAAACGGTCTTGAGACCGCGAGGATCCAAACGGTCTTGAGACCGCGAGGATCCAAACGATCTTGAGACCGCGAGGATCCAAACGGTCTTGAGACCGTGAGGATCCAACCGGTCTTGAGACCGTGAGGATCCAAACGGTCTTGAGACCGCGAGGGAGACGAACCGCGCGGGAGACGAACCATGCGGCCGTTCGTCGGCTAAGAGCTGCAGAAACGATGATGGCGACAACGGCAGAAAGGAGATCGAACGCGGGTTTTAAACGGTGATGCGTCAACCTGTCGCTGCGGTCGGTGGGTCGGTGAAGGGTTAGCTGCTGCAGAGCTGGCGATGATCCGGGAGTGACGACGACTAGAAACGACGACGACGAAGTCGAGAACGACGGCGACGAAGCCGAGTCTTCTGCGAAGCACTTGAAACAGCGAAGCGCGGGAGTGTAGAGACGAAAGTCGGAGTGGAATGAAACAGGAGAGTTCGAGAATTCAGGAATCAAGGAGAGGGGCACGTAGGTGGGGGGGTATATTTATAGGTTTTTAGGAGCCTTACGGTCGTGAGACCGTGAGGAGCCTCACGGTCTGCAGACCGCGAGGGGCCTCACGATCTGGAGACTGCGAGGGGCCTCACGATCTGGAGACCGCGAGGGCCCAAACGGTCTTGAGACCGCGAGGAGCCTCACGGTCGTGAGACCGTGAGGAGCCTCACGATCTGGAGACCGCGAGGGGCCTCACGGTCTGGAGACCGTGAGGGCCCAAACGGTCTTGAGACCGTGAGACCGTTTGACCTCAAGATCATGTGGATTTTTATGTATTTTTGGATTTAAAGAAAGCAAAAGAAAAAGGAAAAACAAAGATAAACAAAAGGGTGTTTAAAAACAAAAGAAAAGGTTAGAAAAAATTAGGGAAGGTGATATTCAGGCCTTGGGTTGCCTCCCAAGAAGCGCCTTGGTTTAACGTCGCTGGCTCGACAATATTTTGCCCCGGCTATGCTGACTTTATAGGGTCATGAATCTCTATGGTTTGTCTTGGTAACTTGTCTGCCAGAGTGTGATACTTTTTTAATCTGTGGCCATTTACGGTCCTCTCTCCTCCATTATCGTCAATAATAATGACAGCTCCTGTCGGGTATATATGTTTGATTGTGAAGGGCCCCGACCATTTAGTACGCAGTTTTCCAGGAAACAGTTTTAATCTGGAGTTGAATAGGAGGACTTTGTCTCCAACGATTATGTCTTTTCTTTTGATGTGGCCATCGTGCCACATCTTATTTGTTCTTTGTAGATTCTTTCATTATGGTAGGCTGTCATTCGTAGTTCTTCTAGTTCTTGGAGTTGAAGTTGTCGGAATTCACCAGCACCTTTGAGATCGAAATTTAGTTGCTTAATGGCCCACCAAGCCTTATGCTCTAATTCAACTGGCAAATGGCAAGACTTCCCATACACTAATCGAAACGGTGTTGTTCCGATGGGTGTTTTGAAAGTTGTACGGTAAGCCCATAGAGCGTCAGATAGTTTGGTGGACCAATCAGTGCGGTGCCGATTGACAGTTTTTTCCAGAATAGCTTTAATTTGCCTATTGGAGACTTCAACTTGTCCACATGTCTGTGGATGATATGGTGTAGAAACTTTGTGGTTGACTCCATATTTTCTTAATAAGGATTCAAAGCTCCGTTCCAAGAAATGTGATCCGCCGTCAGATATAATCATTCTTGGGACGCCAAATCTGGGAAATATTATCTCTTTAAACATCTTGATTACCGGTTTTGAATTGCAAGAGGTGGTTGGTAGAGCTTCTACCCATTTTGAAACGTAATCCACAGCAACCAAGATATACTTGAATCCATAAGATGAGGGGAAAGGGCCCATATAATCTATTCCCCATACATCGAAGAGTTCGATTTCTTGCCATATGTTCAATGGCATTTCATTTCTTCTGGTTATCCCTCCGGATAGTTGGCACTTGTCGCATGATCGCACGTATTCATGTGCGTCTTTTGCGATGGTGGGCCAATAAAAGCCAGATTGCAAGACTTTGAGGGCTGTCTTCTTAGAACTCATGTGCCCCCCAGTGGGGCCTGAGTGAAAGTGCTCAAGGACCGGAGTGATTTCTGTCTCTGGGATGCATCTACGAAAGAGTCCATCTGCGCATAAGCGAAAAAGATAGGGCTCGTCCCAGAAATATTGCTTAGCGTCGTGAATGAATTTCTTTTTGTCATGATAGGATGTGGATGGGTGAATGATTCATGTTGCCAAATAGTTGGCAATGTCGGCATACCAGGGAAATCCATTGGAGACTTTCATTAGGTGGTCGTCCGGGAGAGAATCTTGGATAGGAACTTTGTCTTCATCCTCAACTCTAATACGGTTGAGATGATCGGCGATGACGTTTTCCACTCCGCTTTTGTCTTTAATTTCCAAATCAAATTCTTGAAGCATTAGCACCCAGCGGATAAGTCTAGGTTTTACGTCTTGCTTCTGAATCAGATATCATATAGCGGAGTGGTCAGTGTAGACAATGACTTTAGCTCCTATCAGGTATGAGCGGAATTTTTCGAAAGCGTAGATGACAGCTAAAAATTCCTTTTTTGTAGTGGTGTAATTTTTTTGTGCTTCATCCAGCGTTTTGGATGCGTAGTATATAACATAGGGTTTTTTGTCGATTCTTTGTCCTAAAACGGCCCCTATGGCATAATCGCTCGCATCACACATGATTTCGAAAGGTAACGACCAATCTGGAGCTCGTAATATTGGTGCAGAAATCAAGGCATCTTTCAGAGTTGTGAAACTTTGCAAACATTCTTGGTTAAAGTTGAACTCTGTGTCCTTGGTCAGCAGTTGTGTCATGGGTTTTGCTATTTTGGATAAATCTTTAATAAATCTTCTGTAAAACCCAGCATGTCCTAAGAAGGCACGTACTCCTTTTACGTCTTTTGGTGGCATCAATTTTGAGATAACGTCAATTTTTGCTTGATCCACCTCGATCCCTCTGTCGCTCACTCTGTGTCCTAAAACAACACCCTCTGTTACCATAAAATGGCATTTTTCCCAATTTACCTCACATCTTTGTAGGACTTGAACCAGGTTGAGCAGACAGTTGTCGAAGGAGTCTCCATAAACTGAAAAATCATCCATGAATACCTCCATTATAGACTCTGTCAATCCCGCAAAGATAGCAGACATGCATCTTTGGAAAGTAGCTGGTGCATTACAGAGCCCGAATGGCATTCTTCTGAAAGCATACGTCCCAAAGGGACAGGTAAAAGTAGTTTTCTCTTGATCGTCCGGGTGTATCGGGATTTGGTAAAAGCCGGAATATCCATCGAGGTAACAAAAGAACTTCTGATGAGCTAGGCGCTCGAGGACCTCATCTAGGAAAGGCAGGGGGTAGTGATCTTTTCGTGTTGATTTATTAAGTTTCCTATAATCAATGCACATACGCCACCCTGTAACGATTCTAGTGGGCACCAGTTCATTTTTGTCATTAAGAACAACGGTGGTTCCCCCCTTTTTAGGGACCACCTGCACTGGGCTTACCCACTGAGAATCAGAAATTGGGTAGATAATGCCTGCCTTTAGAAGCTTGAGGACCTCGAGGCGAACCACCTCTTTGAGGTTGGGGTTTAACTTTCTCTGGTGTTCTCACGATGGTTTAAACTCTTCAACTATGGGCAGTTTGTGCATACATAAAGCAGGGTTTATGCCTGTCAGATCAGTCATTTTATAGCCAATGGCTTTCTTATGCTTCTTCAGTTCATCGAGGAGTCTGTTTTCTTGATCATCCTCCAGAGTGGAGCTGATGATTACTGGACAGAGCTTCTCATCATCAAGAAAAACATGTTTAAGCCCCTCGGGTAAGGCTTTCATTTCTGGAGCCTTAGGTGGCTCAGTGGCTTCTATAATTGTGATGGCTTTAAGTTCTTCAAACGTGGTTGTCGGAGCTTCTTCAGCTTTTTCTAAGTATTGCAGGCACTGTTGTACTAGTTCACTGGCCGAGAATTCTACCTCCGGATTTGTAAGAGTATTTTCCAATTCGTCGGATGGTTCAGACATTTCTAACTGGGACATTTTATATATAGCATCCAGGAGAAAGACTTCCTCTTGAATGCTTGGACCTTTCATGTTGTTTAGAACTCTGAACTGGAAAGCCTCCCTCCCAAGTCTCAAAATAATAGTTCCTGCTTCGACATCAATGAGAGCTCGGGCGGTAGCTAGGAAAGGTCTTCCGAAGATTATCGGATATCTCAGGTCTTCTTGTATGTCCATAATAACAAAATCACATGGGACATAAGAATTTGTTCCTATTCTGACAGGGATGTCTTCGATAATGCCAAGAGGGGCAGTTATGGTAGAGTCGGCTAACTAAATTGTCATTGTCGTAGGTAACAAATCAGTGAAGCCTAATCTTTTACACATTGAATAGGGAATAATAGATATGCTTGCTCCTAGGTCTGCCAATCCTTTCTTGCTGGAGCCATTTCCAATGGAACATTGAATGCCGAAGGAACCTGGGTCCTTCTTTTTCTTTGGCATTTTATTAAGCAGAATATCTGAAGTGGTCTGAGCAAGTTTCACTGTTTCATGCTCTTCTGTCATATACTTTCTCGACAAGAGGGTTTTCAGGTATTTTGCCCAAGCGGGCACTTCGGAAAGGGCATCAAGAAAAGGAATATCAATGTATAACTTTTTCATAGCTTCTTTAAATTTTTGGAACCTAGTGTCCATTTTGGTTCCTTTTAGTCTGTCTGGGTAAGGAATTCTTGGTGGGACTTCTGGGATTGGTTCCTTTTCCTTTTCTTTCTCTGCAGAATTTTCTATTTCTCTGCTTGAATTCCCTGTTGGGGAAAGAATGGCTACGTCGTCATCATCATGGTCGATTCTTGTGACATCAGGCAGGACACGACCAGACCGCGTGGTGACGGAATTAAGTTGTTCTGGTCTGTTTGGGTTATGACGCGGGTTTGCCTCTGGTTGCCCAGCAAAAGTGCCGGCTTGAGGTTTCAATTGAGCGGCAATTTGTGCCAGTTGGGCCTCTACGGCCTTTTGTTGAGCTTGTTGGTTTGCAAGCATGGTTTGTTGCGATTGGAGCATTTGTCTAATCAAGGATATCTCATCAGATGATTGGGGAGGAGCACCCCTTTGTTGATACTGAGTAACTTGCTGTCCTGGTTGTTGTAGAGGTGCAGTTAACTGTGGCTGCTGGGGCTGCTGCAACTGGGGTTGCTGTGGCTGCTGCAACTGAGGTTGTTGCAACTGAGGGTGCAGTCCTGAATGGGCATATTGGTAAGAAGGATTCCTGGGATAGTTAGATCTTTGGAAACCTTGTCTATAATTCCATTGATTGAAGTTATTCTGAAATCCTGGTGGTTGTCTATTGAAAGATCCACCTTGTGCCTACTGCTGTGGGTTGGCAGTCCCTGCAGGATTCCCGTATTGAAAACCAGGATGGTTCCTTGGTTTATCTGGGTTGTAATACACTTGGCCCGGTATTGAATGTATGGAGTTGACTTGCTCTGGCATTTGGTCCTCGGGATGCTCGATAATGGGTTCATATTGCGGCATAGTTGGTTGTAAATCCATCATAACATTATATAACAGGCCACATGATAATGTGGGATGATCGGATGCATGACAGGCTTCACAAGTTCCAGTAGCTGCCTTAACATGTTGAACCTGAGAGCTTTTCTTCTTATCATATTCCCCGAAAGAAGTTTCGAGGGCTTGTTGCTTGCTAGCAATAGTCTTCAAAGCCTCAGCAATGGCCTTGAGTTCCATGGATTCTTCTGCTTTGTAAACCTTGAGAACGCCTTTGGGTTGGTTAGATGACCTTCCCCAATTGGATTGGTTCTCGGCCCCTAGCATAACTATATTCCAGGAATCTTCATAATTCTTTCTCATAAAGTTTCCTCCAGATGAGGAATCTAGGAATTGCTTGATATCATCACTTACTCCTCTGTAAAATGTTTCTATCAGTTGATTTTGAGATATGCCATGATGAGGACACTTTCTCAGGAGTTCTTTGAATCTTTCCCAAGCTTCAGCAAGTGATTCTCCAGGTAGTTGGGAAAAGTGATTAATCTGTCCCCTAATCTCATAGTTTAGCGAAGGTGGGAAGAATTTCTTAAGAAACTTCTCTTCTAAAGGAGTCCAAGTAGTGATGATGGGGTGTCTATCCAAAGCGTTGTACCAGCTTAGTGCTCTTCCAGATAAGGTGAAGTGGAAAAGGTGTAACATGATTGCTTCCAAGGCAATTCCTGCTTGGGGTACAAGTCGGCAGAGTGACTTGAATCTCTTAAGGTGATCCATGCAATCGTCTCCGGGTGCTCCGGAGAAAGAGATGCCTTGCATGATCTGGATCCATTGCGTCCGAATTTCAAAGTGTGGTATGTTAATAATCGGTGGTCGGACAGGATGATCGTCTTCATAATTCTTCGGGACTGCGTAGTCCCGAAGTTGCTTGTTTCTTAACGCAAGTTGAGCAGCAGCATGCTCTGCTTGGATGCGGGCTTGTTCCTCAGCTCGGATCTCAGCTTGCACCTGAGAACGAGTGTCGGCAATAAGTTGTGCTCGTTGTGCTGCTATGGCGGCGTTGACTCTTTCTGCAACAAGGCGTTGCTCTTCGGCCATCTGTCTGGCTCTTTGGCGGTTAATTCTATTCCTTCGGTGGAAACTTCTTTCTACCTCAGAATCGTATTCTGGTTCAGGGGAGAATCCGATGCTATGCGGGGGTTGCATACACGTTTTCTACCTGAGTAGAAGGAAAATCACACGTTAGGATAATGGAAGGAAATGAAGAAATCAAGAAGTATTGGAGTAGTTATCAAGAAAAAGTGTAAAATCCTAATCAACCAAGAAGTTGTTAAGTAAAAACTAAAAAGTTCCGTTGTCCCCGGCAACGGCGCCAATTTTTGATGGAGTTTTGCAACACCACTAAAAATCCTAAGGTGATGAATCCTTAGGTTTAGCCTTGCTAGTACTATGGTAAGAACTCCACCCACGTGTGCTAAGACACGCGGAAGTCTTATCGTAGTATAGTTAAGGGTCGAATCCTCGAGACAACGGTCTTGACGAAATCAAGATGGAAAACGTTTTAGTTTTACTTAACTACTTAACAGTTGATATTTAGATCGAAAGTTTGATGTTGGTTTTAAAGCTAAACGCGAGGAAAGTAAAGCAAGAAAGTAAAGATTAAGGTTGTAAACAATTGATAAAAACCACTAGGATGTTATCGGGTTTCACACCACTACACATGGATCAAGTCATGCAACATAATAAAACAACCTGCAAAAAGAGTCAAATCAGTTAGTATCTTGTAGTCCTAGCTTCCTTTCGGATGACTAGCTACGAGAAGTGTGGAGTATTGCAATGCCAGCCATTCCATAATGAATGGTCACATGCTTTGCATTACTCCTTCATGAATTGTGTTCCTCGACCTTACCAAGGTTGCACTTCCATACGTCAACTGATTCCATTTCATAGTATGAAGGTGCAACAATGGGGGTGAGTTTACTCCACTCATGAAAACACTTCCATACACCGAAACAGACATATGGTGACTACATACATCCATAACCAACATTCAATCGATATTTAGATCTAATGGTACAAACATAGACAATTCATACCAAAAGACAATATGTAACACAAGTTGATGATCAAGCAACTAGTATTCATTAAGCGATTGAAGTCAAACTGAAAAGAAGAGTATCTTTATTACAAGTTATTGAATTACATCGCATGAAATGAAAACATGGGTAGCGGGGCTACTCCCCGCACCCTAGTGAATGAAACTACTCGCTCATGACAAAGAAGGAGGCGAGAAGAGAGAGAAAGAACGTCATCTCCACGGAGGAGGGAAGGTTGAACCCTTAGTGAAGAGAGCAACGATCTTCGCACTTCGTGGTTGCTTTGATGAAGGATTTTCTCTTCCCACCTTCTTTGTTGGAGAGAGAGAAAGATGAGAGAGAAGGAAGCTTGATGATGAGCACGGATCTCAAAACTGGCAGCCTTGGGGCAGTGGACGGAAGACCAGAGTGCTCTAGATCTGGAGAGGCAGCCTATGGGCGTCTTGAAATTCGACCCCTTTGAAGTGGCCCTTGAGGTCCTATTTATAAGCTCAAGTTGAGCCCAAACGGTCTTGAGACCGTTTGGTCTCAAACGGTCTTGAGACCGTGAGACTTGTCGCGGTCTTAGGACCGTGAGGCTTGTCGCGGTCTTGGGACCGTGAGGCTTGTCGCGGTCTTGGGACCGTGAGGCTTGTCGCGGTCTTGGGACCGTGAGGCTTGTCGCGGTCTTGGGACCGTGAGGCTTGTCGCGGTCTTGGGACCGAGAGGCTTCTCGCGGTCTTGGGACCGAGAGGCTTCTCGCAGTCTTGGGACCGTGAGGCTTGTCGCGGTCTTGGGACCGTGAGGCTTCTCGTGGTCTTGGGACCGTGAGGCTTCTCGCGGTCTTGGGACCGTGAGGCTTCTCGCGGTCTTGGGACAGTGAGGCTTCTCGCGGTCTTGGGACCGTGAGGAGTCTTTGTAATTTTTTTTGTGTTTTCTGTAATGAAAAAGAGGAAAAGTTAGTTTATTGATGTATCTGCAATAAAGTAAGAAGGTTTAATGATTCTATTTAGTTTATCAAAGAAAGAGTATGGAAAACTAAAGATAACTAATAAGATAACGTCACAAAATGGGAGGTTATCAATATGATATTCACATGTTGATTTTGCATGAGATGCAAAAGACTGTAGGTGGATAGTAATCCTTTGTGGCTCAAAAGGATTACAATAGTATGACCATAAACAATGCTTATGTGTTTGTGGATTACATGTCTGAGGATTGTTATATGTGGATGTAGTATGTATATGATGCATATTATAAGTATGTGGTGTTTGGATATGTATGTGTATATATATAACCCCTCAAATAAAATATTAGGTCTTAGATGCTTTCCATAAGAAACAAACATGAAAACATGATCGGTTAAGCGTAGGTTATGCCAAAGTGTGGTGTGTTGTCCATCTCATGGAAATGTGATGGTAGATATGTAGATCTTCCAAAGAAGGGTACATATTCTATCATGTTGGCTTTTGGGTCAGCTTAACTAGATGATCTTAATGAGATTAAGTACCTAGAAGCATGAAGATGAAATGTGACAAAGAGTTGTGGGCACCATCTATCCAAGAGTTGCATTTAGATGCAATTAGCAAAAGTTGCCTGCCTAAATAGTCATGTTGTGGGCAGTAAGCCAAAGCTAACTCATGATTTGATGAAATATGGATCTGACTTAGTAGAAGATTGTACGAGGTAATCTCAAGAATTGATAAGTGAGGGTTATCAATTTGAACAGAATAGTATCATTTTTAATTAATTAAAGGCCTAATTAAATATTGTCAAATTTTAATCAAATTAAATCAAAAGTGTTTTGACAAATTATAAATTTTCTCTTATAGAATAAAATGATGACAAATAACATTTGTCCTTGTGATATGTCCTTGAGTATCACAAGTTGAATGAGATTAATTTCCATGACTGATTTAGGATGCTGAGAATTGTTCTCACATAGGAGTGTAAGCTCTATGTCCTAGAAACACCAGAGCCATATGAACCTACTCCCACTGCGCAAAAGGATGACAGGGATGCTTACAAGAAGCACTCTTAAGATGTTGTGGATGTCAAGTGTTTGATGTTGTTCTCAATGAATTATGATTTGTAGAGACATCATGAAAACATGGATGTGATTGATATGGTAATACATCTTAATAACATGTACCAAGACCAGGTTCAACATAAGAGATATGATGTCTCCAAGGTGTTGTTCAAGTGCAACATGATAGAAGGAGATCCAATAGGTCCTCATCTGCTCAAGCTTATTGGGTATGTGGAGAACCTTGGGATTTCCATTAGGTCAAGAGTTGGCCACATATGTGATTCACCAGTCACTTCCAGAGTCATATAGCTAGTTTGTCATGAACTACAACATGAACAATTTTGACAAGAAATTGTCAAAATTGCTTGGCATGTTGAGAACAACTAGAGCATAAATGAAGAAAGACAAGCCCAAGTCTGTGATGATGATCAGCAGAAAAGGGAAGTCAAAGGTCAAAGGAAAAGCTAAGAAGAGTTCTAAATCTGGCCAGAAACCCAATTCCTCTACACTCAAAGCAAAGGGAGGGGTGAACCAGGGGGTAATTGTCACCACTTTCACTAGCCTAGACATCGTAAAAGGAATTTCCCTCTCTACTTGGAGGAACTAAGGAAGAAGAAGGAGGGGATAGGCATATTCACTTCAGGTATATACGTTATTGAGATAAATTTGTCTACTTCATCATATTGGATACTACATACTTGATGTGGATCTCACATATGCTCAAATATGTAGGATCTGAAAATAAGTAAGCCTTTACGAAAGGGCAAGGTTGAACTGTGCATCACAAATGGAGCAAGACTTGCTTCCACTATAGTTGGAACCTATAATTTATCTCTACCAACATGGCTTGTAATAGAGTTAAAGAATTGCTATATTATACCTGCGATAAATAGAAACATTATTTCTGTATCTTGTATGGATATTTATGGATATTAATTTCATATAAAGAATGGTCAATGTTCTATTTCAAAAGATGAAATCTATACGGCAGTGCCCCGATGTCCTATAGTCTTTGTTTATTAGATCTGAAGACAAATGTTTATAATATAAATACCAAAAGGTTAAGACTTGATAACTCAAACAAAAAATATCTTTGGCATTCTCTTCTAGGGCACATCAATGAGAATCACATATCTAGACTCCATAAAGATGGTTATGTAGACTCTATTGATTTTGAATCAATAGAGACATGTGGGTCTTGTTTGTTGGGTAAGATGACTAAAACTCCCTTCACTGGAAACAGTGAGAGGGCTAGTGAAATATTAGGATTCATACATACTAATGTATGTGGCCCTTTTAGAACAAATGCTAGAGGTGGTTATTAGTACTTAATTACCTTTATTTATGACATCAGTAGGTAAGGTTAAGTTTACTTGATGAAACATAATCCAAAAACTCTTGAAAAGATCAAGGATTTCATCAATGAAGTACATAACCAACTTGGTTAAAGTATTAAGGCACTTCATTATGATCGAGGTAAAGAATACTTAAGTGATTGTATCACAATGGTCTCCACTTGGAACGCCACAACACAATGGTGCATGAGAAAGAAGGAATCACATGTTGCTAGATATTTTTTGATCAATGATGATTTTTTCTAATCTTCCTATTGGATCTAGGGCTCTAGGGGGGTGAATAGAGCTAAAACAATTCTCACAAGATAGATTAGACCTTCAAATTATATCAAATTGAAACCAATAGCTTAAGTGCAATTTGAAGTCCTAACTAACAAGCATAGAAAGGATGAGAGGAATTGATAGCAAGCACTTGATAAGGTCATGTAGAGTGGTTCCACTCTCCAAACTAGGAGAGAGTCAGTCCACTACCTAGAGAGCTCATCCTCTAGAACTTTGCAAGTTCTTTTATCTATATTATCACTAATTAGAGGTACAACACAAGACCACCAAAGGACTTACCCATCCAATCACCAAGAGCATTCCACCTTACTAAGGACTTACCCACTTTGCCAAGAGTCTTCAACCTTCTCCAAGGTCTTACCCACTCTAGCACAAGTCTTCTACCTTCAAGGACTTTTCCACTCTTCTTGGATCTTCAGCCTTTGCCTTCTCCTTCACCTGGAAAAGATCATCAGCTTTTCTTCAACCTTGAAGAAGAGAAGCAGCAGCTCCACCTTCACTCAGAGTAGCTTGCTTCAGCTTTCCATCATGCAGGAAAGGAGTAGGCAAGATGGAGTAGATGAGAGCTTTACAAGAACAAGGAAGTAGCTCTCTTACAACAGGCCTATCTCACTCATAATCACGAAATGAAGTGTAAACTAGAGAAAGAAAGGGGCTCCACAATGAAACAGATCTATTTTTACCCAAAACAACTCACCAACTGTTACAATCACTTTTTTTGCATTTTCCATACTATACATTCGGTCGAGTTTCAATAAAGGTAACTCAACTGATCAACTAAAAGATAAAGCCAATTTTTGAACTATCAGTCAAGTTTGTTATGGTAAACTCAATCGAAGAGCTAAAAACAGATTTTCTCAGTGAGTCATTTGCTTAAGTTTTGTGAGTGTACAACTCGACCGATGGGTCATCTTCAAAAAATCCATCATAGGATCGGTCGAGTTTCCAGCTCGATCGATGAACAGCCTGTGACAAATTTTCTAAGTTGACTTTTAACTTATTAAACCTTGGTTTTAAGTGTCCCTAATATTTTTCTCATCTTAGTTACAAGTCATATCATCAATACAAGTGATTACAAAAATCATCTAAGGTCATTTGGAGTGATTTCCCAAATTGCACGCTTGCATTGCATTTGACTTGAACTTGAACAAGCTAGGGCTTGTGTAATTGGATCTTTTCATGTACCTAAAGCCTGAAATAAATCTTGAACAAACATATTAGATACATAAGAATGGAATGGTTAAGTCATTATCAAAATATGGGCAATGTATAACTCTTAAGTCAACATTCTCCCCCTTTTTGACAATGACAAACTATTCCTCAATCATATTGAAAAGGATATTGAAGTTATACCTTTGCCTTGTGAATTGTAAGGGGATTCAAGATTTTAACAATGTGAATTGCTCCCCCTCAATCTATTCTTACTTTAACCTGCATAGTTAGTCTATCTACAAAAATCAACATAACACATATGTACTACA
This sequence comes from Alisma plantago-aquatica, assembly GCA_963693085.1. NCBI lineage: Eukaryota > Viridiplantae > Streptophyta > Magnoliopsida > Alismatales > Alismataceae > Alisma > Alisma plantago-aquatica. Next base: position 384,088,055 of record OY856410.1, read on the forward strand.
TGGTTCTTTAGAAAGTCACATGATAAAGCATATAATGAATAAGAAAAGGATCACATAGGCAATAAAAGCAATATGGTTGAGCTTAAAAATGTTGAATCTCTCTCCCCCTTTTGATATTATCAAAAAGTAAGGGGTAGAATAGCACAAAAATAGGTCTTCTCCAAGCACAAGCAAGCATACAGCCATAACATGCAGTCTCAAAACATACATCAAATAGAGACGAGAGAAACAAACAAGCTAAGTCATAATTGAAATATGGTAAAACATGGCACCAACTGATTATATATAGAAAATCAAAGAGTAAGTGTGCACAGACTTAAGATTACAACCCAAAAAGCAAGTTCTCATAAGACAGCTGTAAGCCAAAATGACGAAAACTAAGATGATAAAATAGTACAGCTCAGAACATGTGCCCAGATGTTGCTAAGACAAAATCTCCTAGAAAGATATATATGATCAGCAACTAGACTAAAAAACTAAGAGAAACTAGATATCTAGGTCATCTATATCTACATCATCCGCAGTGTCATCAGCATCAGGCTCATATTCATCATCTATGTATGAAGGGGCAGCAACATCACCTTCATCACTGGAGTCACCAGCAAAGCCATTAGTGCTATCATCATCAGATGCAACATCATCATCCTCATCATCACTAGTAGCCTCTTCAGCATCAGTAGCCTCCTCATCAGTCTGGTCTAGCATCTCTTCATCAGTAGAGGGACCGACACCACGGCTGGGACAATGAGCATTCTACTCATCCAAAGACATACGAAGAGCATGGAGCTCATTGTCTTGTGGGAAGGAAGGAGTAGAACTACTGAGGCTGGCAAGCAGAGTGGCCAAGGGGCCAGTAGGCAGAGGCAACACAATAGGGGAGGGGGTCTACCAACAGTATAGGATGTAGCAGTGGAAGGTGCAGGTGGAGGGGTTGGGTAGAAGTGATTATATGCATAGGATGCATAATCACCTCCTGGGTAGGGCTGGCAGGCTAGGTAGGGATGTGCAAAGGACATGCTCATGTTGGACATGATTGAATATAAGTCCTTATGCAGGTGCTCCTGAACCTAGAGGTTGTATGCTTGTTGATGCATCATGTAGCCCATAAGGGTTTCATTTGACACATGGAACAAGGAACGGGTAGGTTGAGGTGGAGGAGGTGCTCGGGTAGAGGCAGAGGTAGAGGCACCAGGTGTGGTGGAGGTGAGGATAGGCACAAACTTCTGAAGAGTGGTCTCACCGATCCAAACTCCTTTTCGAGGAAGTTTGTAATGGAAGTTGTGGAAAAGAGATTTGCTAGTGGCAATCTAGAAAAGACCACAGATCAGAGTAGGGTAGGGAGGGTGGGTGCCATGAGTGTTCTTGCCTAAGTCAAAGTAGGTCATATGGTGAAGGATGTATCTTGACCACTTGACTCTGACATTCTCTAAGATACAATACATGATCACCGCAGTGCTTTCTGCAATCTTCGTTTGATTCTTCTTGGGGTGGATATTGTAGTAAACAACTAGGGCGAGGATGCGTCTCTTGAGATCCAAGGAAGATGAGGGAATGGTGCACTTCTTCTTATAAGGGAATTAAGGCTTCTTCAAGAACCTATGAATATCAGGGAGAGTAAGATCATATTTCTTATAGAAGGCCTCAGGCTCAACTAGGTCAAAATACTCGAGGTAATCTGTATGCCATGTGTCAGTCTCATCGGTACCTGAGAAGAAGATGTTTAGGGTATCCTCAGACACTTGGAATTTCTTCCTAGCTGTCATGGAAGTGAGGACTACTTGAGTATTAGGTGGGGGTATGAGGTTGTCATAATTCTAATGCAAGTTAGCGTAGAATTCGTGAACCGCTTTTGTGTTAGTGATGGAATTGTTGTAGAATGTGCATTCAACACCCAAGCCTGAGAGATGGTGATTGTTGAGCAACTCTACTACTTGATCTATGACCTCTTATATTCGAGGTTTAGGCTCAAAAAGGGTACAAAAAGGGAAAGGATTCCAGAGAAGGAGCTCCTTATACCTATTTAGAGCCCCATTTGAGACAAAGAAGGTGTCATCAAATAGAATCAAGCGGGAGGAGGATGAGGATGAAGGTGCATTAGCTGGGGCGTCTCTCTTCCTCCTATTGGATGCCATATAGACAAAAAAGAGAGGAAGTAGAGAGAAAAAGCTAAGGAAACACCAACAAAACTCATCTATAGACCTAGGTTAACAAGGGGGAAGGTCAAGGGTGGTCTAGCTAGGTCAGATTAGGGCTAGGTTGAGGAACATTAGGGAAAGGATAGAGAGCTTAGAGCATATGGAGGTGGAATCGGTCAACTTTTCTCTAGTTGAGAGGGAGAATAGTCGGCCAAACCGAACTTAAAATTGCTCCAGCCTGGCCATCGGTCAAGTTCTATGAACTTAGAAACTTAACCGATAGGCTTTTTAAAAAGCTCTCAGCCTCCGATCGGTCGAGTTGGCAACTCGACCGATGGTCAACTTGACTTAAACATAATAAACTGAGTTTCTAGCCATTTGAGTTCTAATTAAATATATTCTTCAAGTCCATTATGTATTTTGCATATACTTAAGAACATATCACTCATCATTGGGTACTATTTTGTGGTAAAACATGTGTTTGTGAAAATTACCCAAAAACAAGAGAAAAATAAGGCAAAATGAACACGAAAAGCGGATTTTTAGCATATTAGCAAGAAAATATGATCAAAACATAGATAAGACATATATGATAGATGACAAATAGCTAGAAGGCATATCAGATTCATTCAAAGCAGTTATAAGCAATTTTGATCTAATAAAGTTAAATTGCTCTCTAGCTAGAAGTTTTGTGAAAATGTCCGCCAACTGATTTTTCTTGTCCACATGCCTGATATAGATAACCTTCTTGGCAATGTGATCATGGAGAAAATGATGATGAACCTCTATATGTTTATCTCTAATATGCAAGATAGGATTATATGACAAGTTAATTGCACTAGTTTTATCACAATAGATAGGAGAAGCATCAAAATGAATATTAAAGTCTTGGAGCATTTGCTTCATCCATAGGACATGGGCACAATAACTCCTGGCTACAATGTATTCATCCTCGGTGGATGATAATGTCATTGTGCTCTATTTCTTGGAGAACCAAGACACCTAGCATGGTCCTAGGATAAAGTAAGTGCCACTTGTGCACTTTCTATCAATCAACCACCCGACATAATCCACATCACTATAAGTAGTAAGAGTAAAGTCCCTTGACTTGGGATACCATAGACCAAAATTTTGGATTTTGGCTAATTACCTTAAAATTCTCTTAACAGTTGTAAGATGTGATTTCTTAGGATTTGATTGAAATCGAGCACATAAGCCAACACTATATATTATATCAGGTATAGAGGTTGTTAAGTAAAGTAAACTTCCAATCATATCTCTACAGAGCTTCTCATCTACCTTCTCACCTTCTTCATATTTTTCAAGTTTGTCGGTGTTTGACATGGGTGTGTCCAGAGGCTTGGTGTTCTCCATACCAAAGCGCTTGAGTAGTTCACTTGTGCACTTGCCTTGGTTGATGAAGTTTCCATATTTTGTTTTCTTGATTTGAAAGTCAAGGAAGAACATGAGTTCACCCATCATACTCATTTCGAATTCAATCTGCATAAGATCACTAAATTCTTTGCAAAGATGAAGGTTAGTTCTTCCAAAAATGATATCATCAACATATATTTGTATAATAAGAAAATTTTTAGAAGTGTGCTTTAGAAATAAGGTATAATCCATTTTGCCCATGATATACCAATGATCTAACAAAAATTTCTTTAATTTCTCATACCAATCTCTAGGTGCTTGTTTGAGTCCATAGAGAGATTTTTGCAACAAATAAACATGGTTAGGTAGACTATCATGTTCAAATCCCAGAGGTTGTGCAACATACACTTCCTCATCAACTGTACCATTCAAAAATGCACTTTTAACATCCATTTGATAAAGAAGAAAGTTTTATAACTAGCAAAGGCAAGAAACATTCGAATGGACTCAAGTCTAGCTACAGGTGCATATGTCTCATCAAAATCTATACCTTCTTATTGATTGTAGCCTTGAGCCACTAACCTTGCTTTTTTACTTGCCACTTTGCCATTTTCATCAAGCTTGTTGTGGTGGACCCATTTGGTGCCAATGATCTTTCTATCATTTGGTCTTGGCACTAGGGTCCAAACTTTGTTCTTTTCAAATTTCTCCAACTCTTCTTGCATAGCTAGGATACAATCTTCATCCCCAAGAGCTTCCTTGACATTCTTAGGCTCGAGTTGCGAGATGAAGGTTTTGTTGTCTTGCTCTTTGTTAAATGCATCCTGCATCTTCACTCTTTCAAATGGATCACCTAAAATCAGCTCTTTTGGATGATTCTTTGCAAACTGGAGGGTTGGATCTTTCTTTTCATCATCTTTTTCTTCTTCTTGAGTGACCACCTCTTTTCCCTTTTGGGTGATGTTGAGCTCTTTTAGAATAGGAATTACTTCACCTGCAACATCATCATTTCAAACAATATCTTTGGGAATAGAGGGGTTAGTCTCAATAAACTTTACATATATGGATTCTTCTACTTTAGCAAGTTCAACATTAAAAACTCTATAAGCCTTGCTAGTAGTGCTATAGCCAAGAAAGAAAGCCTTGTAAGATTTTGGATCAAACTTGTTGAGAGAATCTTTTGTATTCAAGACCAAACAAGGACATCCAAAAATATGGAAATACTCGATAGAAGGCTTCCTACCACGCCATAGCTCATAGGGGGTTTTCTTTAAAGAAGGATGAGTAAAAACCCAATTTTGCACAAAACACGAGGTACTGACAGCTTCAGCCCAAAACTTCTTAGGACTATCATACTCTAGAAGCATGGTCCTAGCCATCTCCTGTAAAGACCTATTCTTCCTCTCTATGAGGTGTTCGAGGTGAAGAGACTTTGTGTGCATAACCAGATTCTTGACAAAACGTTCAAAAAGCTCATTTTCAAATTCTCCCCCATGGTCACTACTGATGGAAACAATGCGGCAAGAAACTTTATTCTCAAGTCATTTATAAAAGATCAAAAAAATATCAAGCGTATCACTTTTAGAAATGAAAAAGAAGGTCCAAGTATGTCTGGAGAAACCATTGATAATAACAAGGCAATACTTGGAACCACAAAATGATTGAGTTCTCATTGGTCCAAATAGATCAACATGAAGAAGCTCAAGAGCTCTCTTGGTACTAAGGACTCCTTTGGATTTAAAGGAGAACTTGGTTAGCTAGGTATAAGGTTGGCATTCCTCATCCTTTTCAAAATCCAATTTGGGAAGTCCCTTGACCAAATCCTTTTTGCTCAACTTCTTCAACTGATGCATATTTACATGACCAAGCCGACAGTGCCAAAGAGAAATATCATTCGAGTTGACTACTAGGAATCTACCAACAATAGGCTTAATAGAGTCAAGAATAATAACATAAAGATTACCACTTCTAGTTTCCTTATATATAACTTGGTAGGTGAGGGAATTTAGGATCAAGCATTCAAAGGAAGTAAATAACACAAGCTAACCATTCTCGCATAGTTGACTAACACTAATTAAATTGTGATGTAGGCCATCCACAAAAAGAACATTCTTGATGCATAAGGATTCACCTACATCACCCTCACCTTTGACTTTACCTTTCTTGTTGTCCCCAAAAGTGACCGATCCTCCTTTATTTTTGGTGAAGTTGTTGAAATGGCTTATATCACATGTCATATGTTTAGTGCACCCACTATCAACAATCCATCTTCCTTTTTCCTACAAGAAAGGAGAATATCGGTTGCCAACTCAAACTTTTGGATCTAGAGTTAGCTTGGGGACCCATTTCATCTTTGGGTTGGTCCCCTTAGGCTTGTAAGGACAATAGGTAGAGTAAAGATCATCACATTTGTAATAAGAACAAACCATAGGATTCTTAATGTCAGAAGACTCTCCTATAAAGAAAGAGGTCTCCTTGCTCTTTTTCTTACCTTTGGCTTTGCTTTGGCCCCTTGATGATCCCCCCTACAAATCCCAAACCACTAGTACCACTTTGTTTGGTAGAATGGTCAAGGATTTCATTTAGAGAGTTCTTCACTTTGAGGAATTTCTGTTGAGATGCTCTCAATCTATTGTTATCATCATTTATAGAAGTAATGGTAGAAGATAAGCTAGCTATGTTATCCCTAGCACGAACAAGATCAGCCTCAAGACATAAGGATTTAGTTATATATGAATCTTTTTCAAGAGAAATGGAAGCAGCATTAGTACTAGGAAATAAAGGTCTAGAAGATAGATCATTTACTTGACCAAGCAACCTAGCATTTTCAGATTTAAGCATTTGAATTTCTTTGAGATAGACATCTCTTCTTATCTTCGAGCATCAATAAGGAGCTTAAATTCAGCATTTTTAGCTTTAATCATTTCAAGCTCTTTAAGGCAAATTTGGTTTTCTTCCTTATGTTTTTCAATATTCTTAAGGTAGATACCATTCTCAACTTCAACCCCATTGTATTGGAGCTCAAGATCAAGGTATTGCCCTTGCAAATTATCAATACTCTCAAGATTAGATTTCTCATTCAGATCAAGGATTTCAAGTTTAGCATATAGATCATCAATGATTTTTCCTAACCATTTTCTTTTAGATTTACATTTAGCAAAAGATGAATGGGTAGAGATAAGAATGTCAATAACATCTTCCCTAGGTAACTCGTGCAAAGTTACCTCACCAATTTCTTCACTATTAGAGGCCATGAGTGCAAGGTGGCACTCTCCATCTTCTTCAAAACTTGAACTGCTTGAAGATGAAGCTTCCCAAGCTGCATTCTTGTTTCTCTTATCCTTCTTGTCCTTCCTCTTATATTTTCTCTCTTTATTGTACTCCTCTTCCTTATTTGAGATTCCCTTGTGGTGTGACTCTCTTTACTTGGGACATTCACTTTTGTAATGTCCCTTTTATCCACGCTTGTAGCATCTAAGAGTATAGGAGGAGGAGGCTTGCTTTCCCTTAAAGTGTTTGCCCTTGATGTAGTTGGCTTCATGCTCACTTGGGCCATCATCTTCACTAGAGGAGGAGGGAGAAGTCCAGAAAGAAAGTTGTTGTTAAAGAATGACCACCTCCACTTGTGCTTTGAGAGCACTATCTTTGATCTTCTCGTCTTCCTTCTCTTCTTGCTTGGCTTCTTCTTCTTGCTTGTCAAGCCTTGGATCATGGGCTTGGAGGTTACCAATGAGCTCTTCAGTTGGGGATGTCACCAAGGCTCCTAACTTCTTCAATGGAGGTGACCTTTGACTCCCATCTCTTTGGTAGAGTCCTCAAGATCTTGGAGTTTATTACACCTCTATCCAAAGTGATGCCCAATGCATCCAACCCATTGATGATGACATTGAGTGTTGAGTACATCTCTGCAATCCCTTCTTTCTTGCCCATCTTGAAGTTCTCTAGAAGGTTGTTCAACATGTAGATCTTGGCCTCCTTGACTTGCTTTGTGCCTTCATAGGTGATGCACAATTTGTCTCAAATCTCATAGGTGGTGTCCCAAGATGAGATCTGGTTGAACTCTATTGGGGTGAGGGATGCATAGAGGATGTTTATGGCTTTGGCATTGAGTTGGGATTCTTTGAGTGCAGCTTCATGCCATGTTGCAACAGCTCTGGTTGGCTCCTTGTAAGGTATGACCATCACCTTCCACATGTCAAAGTTCATGCCTTGAATGTAGAACTGCATATGCCTCTTCCAATAGAGGAAATTGGTGCCATCAAAGATCAGAGGACGCAACGAGAAGCCTCCCTCTAGGTTGAGAGAACCAAGTAGGTTGGTGCCCATCTTCTCTTCTCGTGGGAGATTGTTGGAAAAGATCCTTACCTCTGATACCACTTATTGGATGTAGGGATCTAGAGGCGGGGTGAATAGAGATACAAAAATTCTCACAAGATAGATTAGACCTTCAAATTATATCAAATTGAAACCAATAGCTTAAGTGCAATTTCAAGTCCTAACTTACAAGCATAGCAAGGATGAGAGGAATTGATAGCAAGCACTTGACAAGGTCATGTGGAGTGGTTCCACTCTCCAAACTAGGAGAGAGTCAGTCCACTACCTAGAGAGGTCAGCCTCTAGGACTTTGCAAGTACTTTTCTCTATATTATCACCAATTAGAGGTACAACACAAGACCACCAAAGGACTTACCCATCCAAGCACCAAGAGCATTCCACCTTACCAAGGACTTACCCACTTTTCCAAGAGTCTTTAGCCTTCTCCAAGGTCTTACCCACTCAAGCACAAGGCTTCCACCTTCAAGGACTTTCCTACTCTTCTTGGATCTTCAACCTTTGCCTTCTCCTTCACCTGGAGAACATCATCACCTCTTCTTCAACCTTGAAGAAGAGTAGAAACAACTCCTCCTTCACTTGGAGTAGCTTGCTTCACCATTGCTTCATAGAGGAAAGGGGCAGGGAAGATGCAGTAGATGAGAGCTTTACAAGAACAAGGAAGTAGCTCTCTTACAATAGGCCTATCTCACTCATAATCATGAAATGAAGTGTAAACTAGAGAGAGAAAGGGGCTCAAGGAGTTGAAACACACTCAACTATAGCAAGGACTTAGAATAACATGAATGAGAAAACTTGGAATGAACTCCAAGGGGTCCTATTTATAGCTGGGGGTGTTCCCTTGAGTTGGGGATCACTTAGGGTCAAAATATAGCCATTTTCCACATTGCAATAGATCTATTTTCACCCAAAAAAACTCACCAATGTTTATAATCACTTTTTTTGCATTTTCCATACAGTACATTCAGTCGAGGTAGGAATTTGTTTCCAAAGGAATTTGTGGAATGAAAGTAGAACTTGAAGAAGTTTGAGACCAACAAGAAAGAATTGAACCTGTAGAGGTACAAGAGGAACATAGAGAATCACAAACCATTGTAGAATCCAAATTCCTTACATGACATAGGAACCTCATAGATCTAGTAGGATACACCTTGAGCCAGATAGATTTGGTTATCTACTGACTCAAGAAGGCAATGAGTGGGTCATTAATGATGAGCCAACTACCTATCTAGAAGATGTTAAGGGACCAAAGTCAGAGAAATGTCTTGAGGCCTTGAGATCTATGATGGAATCCATGTACACCAATAAGGTATGGACTTTGGTGGATCCACTTGAAGGGGTAAAACCCATAGGGTGCAAGTGGGTCTTCAAGAAGAAGACCAACATATATGGTTATATACAAACTTACAAAGGTTTATTGGTTGCAAAGGGTTTCAAACAAGTTCAAGGTGTTGACTATGACAAAACATTTTCATCAGTTTCCATGGTTAAGTCCATTTGGATCATTCTTGCCATTGTAGCTTATAACTATGATATTTGGTAGATGGATGTTAAAACTGCATTCCTTGATAGGAATCTTCTTAAGGATGTGTATATGACACAACCTGAGGGTTTTATAAATCCAAAGGATGAAAATAAAGTATGTAAGCTACAAAGGTCAATCTATGGATTGAAGCAAGCATCTCGGAGCTAGAATCTTTGATTTGACGAAATTGTCTAAGAGTTTGGCTTTAGTCAAAATGAATATGAGCCATGTATTTATAAGAAGTTTAGTGGGATCATGATTATGTTCCTCATATTGTATGTAGATGACATACTATTGATGGGAAATGACATCCCTACTTCACAAATAGTAAAGACCTGGCTAGCAAGTATGTTCTCTATAAAAGACTTAGGAGAAGCATCCTACATCCTAGAATCAAGATCTATAGAGATAGATCTAGAAGGCTTCTTGGACTAAGTCAGGAACATACATTGGAAAAGTGTTGAAGATGTTCAACATGGAGAACTCAAAGAGAGGAAACCTTCCCATGTCACATGGTGTTACTATCTCTAGAGCTCAATGTCCCAATACTTGTGAAGAAAGGGAGAACATGAATAAGATTCTATATGCTTCTACAGTTGGATCTATCATGTACACAATGTTATGTACTCACCCAGATGTCTATTATGCCTTGAGCATGACGAGAAGATATCAATCAGATCCTAGTGAAGAACAATGGACTGCCTATGAAGAACATCCTTAAGTACTTGAGAAGAACTAAGGATCAGTTCCTTGTCTATGATGGACAGGAAGAGTTGGTGATTTAAGGTTACACCGATGCAAGATTACAAACTAACAAAGATGACTACATATCATAGTATAGATTTGTATTTTTCCTCAAAAATGGAGATGTGAGATGGAAGAGCTCCAAACAAGAGACATTTGCAAATTCTACAATGGAGGATGACTACATTGTTGCATCCAAAGCAGCAAATGATGTTGTTTGGATCAAGAAGTTCATCTTATAACTTGGGGTGGTTCTAAGAATTAGTGATGCAAATGAGCTATATTGTGACAAGAATGGAGCTATTGCACAAGCTAAGGAACCTAGATCACATTAGCATTCCAAGCATATACAAAGGTGATTCCATCTCATACGAGAAATCGTATAGCAAACATATGTGAAGATTTGTAGAGTACCAACCGAGAGAAACGTGGCTGACCCCTTGACAAAAGCACTTTCATAGCAAAAGCATGAAGGTCATGTTAGATCACATGGAATCAAGTTAATGGGTCATTGTCTCTAAGTGTAAGTGGGAGTCTGTCGATGTGTATGCCCATAGATCCAATCATATGATGATTCTAATGCCATATCTTGTAAATGATTTGATTAAAATAAAGGAAATCATCCAATTTATTCTATTTTATTCAGTTATGAGATTATAATGTAACATAATAAATGTCTAAAGAATGAAATTACTCAATGACGTATGCATTCAGGTTGAGGATCTAAACAATGAGATCATACGGATGTCAAGATTGTATGAATTCTTGTTATGTCCCTAGTTGTATGTTATTATGGAAGACTAATAGACATCAATAACACTTAAGACTAGAGTGTGTGTTGGTTGATGATAATATATCATTATACATGATATGTGATATCAAACCAAGAACATAGATACTTGTTAAAGAACAATGTATCAGACAGGCCCACCTTGAGAGTGACACATGGAAACCATACATAGTAGTCAGAGTCATCTCTCATAGTGATGGTGGTGATTATGGTTCTTAGACCTAAAATCACTACACTTATCACATGTTATTCAGTGTACTTTGACATCATCCACCATGGTCCTAAATAAGGGTTGCCATAAAGGTGGTACTCAAGTGCACTCTGACACATGGGGATGATTGTGAGTGATGTAGATTGGATTTGTCCCTCCTACAGGAGTTTGATATCATGGCCGCTTGATAAGTGAGACTGAGAAATGCATGGCCATGTTGGTGTGAGTCAATATCACTTGATCTTACACATATCTCAAACAGTATGGTCTAGTTCAAGGAACATGGATTGAACATTTAAGAGGATGATGATTTTGTGCCTCGAGTTCAATTTGGGTATTAGAGGCAAAGGAACTATACAGTTACTATAACACCAAGCAAAGATTGTAGGTTGAAGATTGTTCTCCAGCCTCTACAATTACCTGGGTAGCAATGAAGTCTTGTTAGATACAAATCATTACTTGTGAAATCATAATTTGATTATGAATATCACCAACATAATTTGGATCCTATTGGGCACACACATAGGATGTATTGGAATAAGGATATAATTGTGGACGTGATTGGAAATGTTCTGAATCAAATTGATTACTAAAATGATTAGGTAATCTACTAGAACAATATTGTAATATAATCTGAGTTGATTGGTTAAAAATTTTAACCCAATTAATTAGATTCAAATTGTTAAGTCGAGTGGATAATATCGATTGATTGGCTAGAGATGAGTGATGAAAATTAGTTAATAGATTAATATTATTAATTGCTTAACTAATTGATTCCAAAATATTCTTTTGATAGTCCGCGAGTGGCTTATTTTAAACAAAATTGTGGCCTTTTGTTTAAATCTGAGTTTTGGGAAATAATGTTTCCTTTCCTCTGTTATTTATTGAGGCATGACAATTGGATTTTGAGATACACTCTTATAAATGAACCCTAGCCATCATCGTCCCTAAGAGAGAGAGGGAGAGAAACTGCGACACGATCACGTCGTCAAGTAGAAGGCTACTCCTTACCGTCATCTTAGGAAGTGCGACGTGGAGTTCCAATCCATTTGTGTGGATGAAGTACAAATATAGATGATGAGCATTTACGTTTGGAGGACATAGACTAGGACCGTTTGTGCATGCTAAGGGCTACACACATCACCCCGTGAAGGGATGTCACTGGACTTGCTCCATGATAAGGTATATTATGTGCACCCTCTTTCTAAATGTGACATTATCGACGAGATCTGCTAGTGGGTTATGTGGAGAAAATTTTGTTGTTTCTGCTGCATTTGTCAACTCCACAAAACCTTACAGATATATCTCATTTAGCTAACCTTAATATTGTAAAAAGATGAGGTATATATCACATAGTCATGGTTTGAGGTATAGAATCACCTTATAAATATTATTTATCATAAAATACATCCATCCTTTGTTACAACTCACACACAATATAGAAACCCCAAGTCCTTTTGTGGTTATTTAATAATTACTTTTATGATACATATGCTCCTCATTATTATAATTATATTTATTGATTATAAATAAATTTCACCTTCATTAAGGATATGCATGAGGAGGATCATATTTGGATAGTATGATATGATTCATAATATTACCGTATGTACTAATTAGGGCATACAGTTCCAATACCAGACATCAAAGGGTAATTTCATCATATAAGTCCACATTAGGTTCAATACCATGTAATAACATAATAACCTTTTGAAATTATAAATTACATTTCATGTTATAATACACACTACCTTACAAATTTTCAGTTTCAAATTTCAAAATATGTGGGAGTTACATTGAAAACATTGATGTACATAAAAGTAGCACTTTCATGCATAGATGACCTACTTTGGGTTTGAAAATCTAATTCAAAGGAACTTCCAGAAGCATAATAGTAATATTAAGGTCTTAAAACTTTCATATCAACTCCTAATCACTTATAATAACATTTATATACATTTTCTTTTCATATGACACTAATATACCACAAATATAACATATTTAATAACAATTTCACTTGTATTTCGAAATTCAAGAGATACATGATTATTTGGTCATAGTAGTAACATTATGGAGTAACTTCATAAAGTTAGGAAGATCATAAAATTTCATGAACATAGTTCACTTGTGCAAAACATTTCTCCAGGCATCATCTTTTAGCACATTAGGAGGTCATGGAACCAGTTTTAGAGCATATAAAACTATTGATGCAAAAAATTTGGATATCATACCTTAGACAAAGACAGCATGTCCGTTTCATCAATAATTCATAAGTAAGATATAGGGGTAGATATATAAGTCTGGAAACATATAACATGATGGAAAAAGAATCTAGAAAGATTCAATTTGTATGCATGTTAATCAAGTTTAGAACAAGTTTTAGGAATTTATTTGAACAAGTAGGAAAACAAATGCTAACAATACTATATTACTCACCTAAAATGGTGGCATTCACGAGGTCCATTATAAAAGGCCACGAGTTGTCTTCCTTATCTTAGATCATCCCTTCAAAATCCCTAAAATCTATACTCCAAGTATGATCTAACTCTCCTTAGATCAAAAAGAGGGAAAAGGTAGGTTTCTTATGTAGATGGAGTGGTATCTACAATGGAAGTTCATCGGGCACAACCAAGGGAGGAAGGTATGGTGAGTAATAGAAAGAAAAGATATTTTAGAATATGAATCTTACATGATTAGTGGTGGAAACAAAGTTGTCAATCTGGGAAGCCTCTTAAAGTAGCTAGATCTACAACATGCATCCACCTGCTTCACCATGCAAGGATCCATCCACATTCATCCCTTATTTGGATATTTCTTCGGTCATCAGCTTATGGGGTGATAAAAGATACTCTAGGCTGAAGGGGTGGATTGTGTAAAGTTGGGATAGGTGCAAAAGTCCAAACCAGTCGTAGCTAGTGTTTATAGTTACCCTTGGTCAAAGCATGCCATCCACTGGTCAAATAAGCATTCTCATATACCTCTTCAGTATTTGTATATGTTTGGTAATTATTTGCACCAACCTACATGATGGGTTCATTGGTAAATCACTTCCATAAGCTAAAAAATCAATTGGTTCAGCACAAGAAGCTTCATCGGCCACTATCAACCACAATCACAATACTAGCTAGGGTTTAAGCCTTAATCCAACTAAGGTCAAAAGCATCAAACCAAATATATATATATAAATATACAAAACTATATCATGCATTTTTATATCATGTACTCAACCTTGCACTTAGGTTCTCAATTAAGGTAAAATTGCACATCAGTCCACAATTGTACAAGAAATTGCATTTCAAGGAAAAAGGTATGATAGAGTCTAGATTATATTTATATCTTAACAAATTGGTCATATAACTTAATAAACCATGTAATAATTAACTAAAACTATTTTTAAACAATTTTAGATTTAAGACCTCATGTTATGGTGATTTTGCAATTAAGTTCACAACTTATACAAAAACTTGAAACTAAGGTATCTGAAGTGCAAATTGACTTCAAATAGGGTTTCAACATATCAAATTGAGAACCAATTATTTTCCAATCATCTAGTTAAGATAATAAAGAAATATTAGAGAGAATATTAAGATTAAGTTAGGTTCATGGTGTCACAGCCATAACCCCCTCAATTGGATTTTGCCCCTAAAATCTCAAGGTTCAGGCAGAAGGCAACAACGAAGCAACCCAAAACCTCATGTTAAACACACTTTTGCACGGCTTATGCTGCATCATCATAATTATTAATGCATGGTTATAATGAAGTTCTTATAGATCATCAGGTAGACTTTTTGCAGTTGATTCCAATTTTAACTAACTATACATCATTCATTATCTTATCTAAATTCATTAGTATATGGTTAGGAATTACTATTATATTGCACTCCATTGCTCTTTCTTATCAAATACCTATCATACTTGTGTCTCTTTTCATATTATCATGTTTTCCATTCACCCATTAAGGGTAAGTTCATCATATTCTTCATTCATCCTTACTTAATTACTCTCTTTATCAAATTTTGTTAAAAGGGTTTTCTTTATAATAATGACATTAGTTCATGTGATCATGAAACTCATCTAATTAATGGATACGCTCATCAGATAAATGGATACTTCCATGCACATATCCATTATCTTCATCTATAAACAAATCTTGTCTTGATATAGGTTCACAACCAAATCATAATCACATGGATTCATATCACATCCTATTGATTTACTCTTAATGATCACCATCTTGGCTTTTTTCAATGGGTGGAACATTTTCTTGATGAACAAGCCTTCCTCCCATAATCTATGACTTACACACTTGTCATCCTGTAATCTAACAAAAGGATTGAGAAAACATCATATTTAATCACCAGGACATCACTCATCCTTATTTTATCATGGTATCAATCTAGTGATTTCACAATTGCACAACAAAATTTCTAATTGCACCATTTTATGCTAATCAACCTCAAAAATTTATCTTGATTATCACCACACACCCTTCACAATAATTAAATTTTATAATAGTTAAGGTTTTTGTGTCCTCGTCTCTCTTTGGATTCATTTAGACTCCTCATGATTATTCACATTATTTCATTAAATAAATGTCATTCCTAAGCAATCTATTTCATATTCTCTTTATATCATGATTATTTAACCTTAATTCTTTTGCAACTCACATGGGTTGGTCCAAGATTAACTCAGCTTCCACTATGTTCATCTATCATTCTTCTTATATATCATCTCATACCACACTTAACATTTGAGTTCTCCTCTCCTTATATGAAATTTACACCTTAAATCCTTCTTAGAACACATATTCTCCATGAAATTCCTCATACTCATTTGTACATTCTAATAAATAGTTTATGATTCCCTTGGCCGCTACACAAATTTAAGCTCCATACATAGAGTGTTTCTCCTTTACCTTATCATTTCTAGAATCTCAGCTTCAAACGCTTGATTCTCACCCATGCATGGTGTCGTTTCAAGTTTTAGGAACTCCTTTTGACATTATATATATTTATATTAAGCTCATATTGTCATATCTTTTTCTCTAATCACCAAATTCTCATGTTTTGATGAGTTAAGATATGAATTTTATCTCTCTCAACTGGTAATATTAGTATCTTCTGTCATTCATTTAGCTTTTTTATACATGTTCCTTGTTCAAGCAATTAGTAATCCATGTACTGCATATCTTGTTAACTTATATCTCATTATTTTCATCATGATTCAATATTTATTATGCTTTTTAGATAGTTTCCAACTAACTACTTAGTCAGAGTACTCAGAAGGATAATAATCAAAGAGTTCCACACTTACCCTTCCCTCAATACTTGAATACCTGACTAGGATACCCAAATGTTGATATCAAGTAGTATGGATTATGCTCATGTCATGTTCATCACGTAGTTATCATTTTAGTCCTAATTCCTATTGTCCATGTAGACTAAGCTAACCTAATCTTTAATACCATAACTTGGAAGGACCCATCATGTTGAATAAACCTTAATTGACCATTAGGATGGATCCTTATTCAAAACCCAACTTGAATCTTATATTCATCCTTATGTAACTGTATTTCAACATGTTAGATCCATGACAAAAAGAGGACATAATAAGAGTACAAATGGAAATCCCTTTACTAAATTTGTCAAATTAAGATCACAACATGAAATATATCTATGCAACTGCAACATCATAAAAGCACTAGATCAACTTACAACTCGTACTTGTAAGAAAACATCATGTAAATCAACCTATCATGTAGCTCATCAACTACCCACCCATCATTCAAGAAAGTGAGAGTGTAGGGACACTCTAGACTTTACTACATTCTTTATTGTTACATCTTGATCAACATTTTCTTTGCACTGTCCCAACACACCTAAAAAGATATGGAAAACTACGAGTGAGACCCCCGATCCCAGTTATATGATATAACAAAGGTAACATCTTATTACTTACAAACAAATTATGATCAACTTATTTAGAGGTAACTTAATCAATAGTTACATATCATTACAACAGCAATATGCATCTAGTACTTATTCACATGAGTGGATATATATACTGAGAAAATATGAAATATCTCCAAATGGATGTAAAATCAGTAAGTACAAAAGGATATACCATGTATGTACCTCAGCTATACTCTTACTTGTACAAAGTAGGAAACATATACAATATTTGTAATAAGTAAAGGAATACAAGTGTACATCCATGTGATTCATCAATTAAACCTAAATAGATATAATACATGGTTGAGTTACATATTTTAATATTTCCTTAGGTAGTTTGAGGCATACCACTAAAACTACTAACTGACCATTGCGAAATTGTAGTCAGCACATATAAGATCTTAGATTTTCCTTACTCCTCAAGATATCTGACTCCTTGGTTGGAGTGAGTCTAAACAAATGAGTGGCACAAAGACCAAACTACTAGCGGAGAGATTAATGGCAAGTCCATAACAAACCAGGTCCATCCAAGATACACAGGCCACAACACCTATTATTAGTGTATAAGACCCTTATGAATCACATATCATATATTACTTTTCACATCACTTGTCACATATCACATATCACTTATTACTAGATCTACAACCTCGATTTGTACTCATAAAACCTTGAAATCAGGATGACAGAGATGTGTACTCCCTAAACCCCCGTATACTCAATAGTATATGACTCTGAGCACCTTCTAACAACCTTTATGTTGCTACAAATATACATGTTTCATTGTTTCTCCCTTCAACCCAGGGAAATAGGTCTATGGACTCATGAGACTACATGATTATGGTCACACTTGATTAATTAATCCACTTAAATAAGTTTTATACTACATCAATTGATTTACACACATGAAATGTAAGTGGATTAGAAAGTAAATCAAGGATAGTTACTTTTGACGATTTAGAATTTATACAAAAACATCTCGTACCGCCAAATAAGAGTTCATATATCACCCTTGGCCATATGAGGCCCAAGACATCATTCTCAGGAACAAGAAAGTTGATAACGTCATGTCATAATACATCGTCCTTAAACAAGGCATCCAATTCATTTAATACTCAATTAGAATAAATAAAATATATACCATTGTCCCATACCTAAGGGTACGTATTCACTATTTCAAATAAGAATAATAATGTTGTGAGATTAATCATTTTCATTCTGGTGCAATGGTTATGATGGGTAACTATCACATTATAAGAACTTCTAGCTCAATCCAAATCATTATTTCATACCTCAACCAATTACTTAGTAATAACAAAGTATTCATCAATATATAGAGGTCAGGTTATCAAACTCATAAGGTCACATAACTCATCCACTTTAACAATACCACCATTGTATTCCCCATGTTATGCTTTAATCATATTGAACATGGATGGTATTTAACCATTGGATCCAAGCACCATCCCAATGTGATGCACATGTCATTTCATTCTAGGGATCAACATCAAGGCACCAAGTCTAAGGTATATACATTTATCTCATAACCAAAAATATACTTTTAATGCCATGTTTTATATCAAATTTAGCCAACCCTTAACATTATAAAAAGACGAGGTATATAACACACAGTCATCATGTGAGGCAGAGAATAACCTTAATATTGTTATTCATCATAAAAGATTTCCAATATTTGTTACAACTCGCAAATAATTTATTTACCCTGAAGTTATTATGTGGTTTTTTTATAGTTTCTTTTGTGATATGTATCCTTCTCATTAATATAATAATATTTCTTAATTATGAAAATAATTTCACCTTTATAAAGGATATAAATGAGGAAGATCATATTCAAGTTGTATGATATGATCTATAATGTAATCCCATGTACTCATTAGGGCATGCAATCCCAATACTAGACATCAAAAGGGCAATTTCATGCATGGTTCACCAAAAAAGGGGTAATTTTGCAATATAAGTCCACATCAGGTTTCATACCCTGTAACAACATCATAACCTTTTATAATTATGGATTACATTTTACTTTGTAGTTACACACTACCACACAAAAATTTAGTTTAAAATTTGAGAATACGTGGGAGTTGCTTTGAAAATATTATTTTACATAAAAGTGCCACTTCCATGCATAGATCACCTACTTTGTGATTTTGAATCTATTTTAAAGGAACTTCCAGCAGCATAAAAGTTATATTAACTCCCTATAAACATTTTATATCAGCTATTCATAACTAATATAGGATTCATGTATATTTTCCTATCATATGATACTACACCACGACGATGACATATTTAGTAACTTGTATTTTGAAATTCAATAAATACATGATTATTTGGTTATAGAAATGAAATCAGAGAGTAACTCTAGAAGGTTATAAAGAATGTAAAATTTTGTTAATATAGTCCACTTATCCAAAATAGTTACCAATGCATCATCTTTTATCACATGAGGAGGTCATACTCATAGAACTAGATTTAGAGAAAATAAATTATCAATGCACAAATTTTGGAGTTCAGACCTTAAGCCAAATAAACTAGGTTAATTTCATGAATATTTCATTACTAATATATATGGGAAAATATAAAAGTGTGAACTCATATCACAAGGTAGTAAAAGAATCTACAATGATTCAATCGTTAGGAATGTCAATCAAGTTTAGAACAAGTTTTAGGAATTTGTATGAACAAGTAGGCAGACAAATACTAACAATGCTATGTGACTCACCTATTATGGTGATAATCACAAGGTCCCTTCAACAAGACCATAAGTAGGCTTCCAGATCCTAGATCATCCCTCCAAAAACCCCAAAATCCATGCTCAAGTAAGATCCAAGTCCCCTTACATCAAAAAGAGTAATAAGGGAGGTTTTTTAGATAGATGAAGTAGATTCTACCATGGAATTTTATGTGGAACGACCAAGGGAGGAATACGAGATGAGGAGCAGAAATAAAATAGATTCTATAATATGAATCTTACATGAATAGTGGTGGAACAAACTTTCCAATCTTAGAAGTAGATTGAAGAAGCTAGATCTACAACATGCATCCACCTGCATCAACATGCAAGGATCCACCCATGTTCCTCCATTCCTTGGACATTGTTTCGGTCTTCCATGTCTTTCTCTATGATTATAGAAGATTATGGGGTATTATACAATCATATAAGCCGAAGGGGGTGGGTTTTATAAAGCGGGGATAGGTACAAAAGTTCAAACTTCTCATACTTAGTGTTTATAATTACCCTTGGTCAAAATATGTCATCCATTGGTCAATAAATCATTCTCTTCGACTCTTTTTAGTATTCCTATGTGTTTTAGAATTATTTTCATCAACCTATGTAAGGGCTTCATTAGCCTATCACTTTAACAAGGTAAAATGTCCATTGGTTAAGCATAAGAAGCTCCATCAGCCACCATCAACCGCCAACACCATACTAGTTAGGTTTGAAACCCTAATCCAACTAAGGTCAAAAGCATCAACCCAAAGCAATATATCAAGAAAATAGATACTATAATACATTTGAATATCATGTACTCAACCTTGTACTTATATTCTCAATTAAGGTGGAATTGCACATTAGTCCAGAATTGTACATGAAATTGCATTTCAAGGCAAAAAAGTACAATGGAGTCTAGATTAGATTCATCTCTTAATCTAATCAATTCGACAACTTAGAAAATCATTTCATAAGTATTATAAATATTTTATTAATAATTTTGCAGTTAAGTCCCCATGTTATGGCGATTTCGTAATTAAGTCCACAACTTATATGGAAACTTCAAACCAAGACATCCAAATTACAAATTGACTTCAAATAGGGTTTCAACTTATTCAATCAAGCACCAATTATTTTCCAATAATCTATTAAGTTAATAAAGCAAGATTAGAGAGACAATCAAGATTAAGCTAGGTTCATAGTCTCACAATATAAAATGTATTACTAGAAAATTCCAACTATAAAAAATAGGGTGTATGTAGTGCCTCTGACCGTATTGAGATTAAATACTTTCTAGGATATCACGTCCACATTAGACCACCCAATCAGGGTTCATTCATCATTTTGGCCACAACAATCCCAAAACCACCAATCTTGCGCACCACAAGGCCCATTCACTATATAAATCCATTACGAGGCTAAGTTCACGTACAACCTCACAATCTTCTTAAATTGTGCACAGCTCTTCACAAAGATGTAACAAACAGTTCACAAAATTTCATATTGAAACTGCTAAAGATGCAAGATCTATGCTCATTTTGAATTTAGAGCATAAGAAGACCAAGCTAGGTGTAAATGAGCTACCTTACATAGAAAGACTATTTCAAACTAGTTTCCAACAACATCACGACTAGTAAAAATCTTTAACAACATTATGGACGAGTAGAAAAGCATCATAAAGGTACAACTTTTGAATCATTTTGCAACATAGTTTGAATTAAGCACATTCAAGTCTAACTAAGCATGCATTTATCATAAAGAAAGACATTTGAGAGATGAAGATGATCCAACAAATTTATATTTTATTCTTATTTACTTTGATTATTATAAAGATTTCATCTTGTAGCATACTATAGAGATTAGACATAAGATTAAAGTTTTCATGTAGGTATTAATGCATCATATGTTATATCACTTGCATTTCAAACAATAGAAAAATAGGCCAATTCTCGATGAAGACAAAAAAGATTCAAGCCATACTCCTTCAAAGCTTTGAATAAGCACCAAGTTAACATGTAAGTCACAATCTCTTCATGATATCAAAGATTTACTTCTAGAAAGCTCAAGCAACCCTTCTTCCATGATCCTCGAGCAACTAGGGTAAGAGGGAAGAAGAAAATGGGTTTAGCACTAGTTTGAACCTTAGGTAAGGAAATTATCATGCACATAGCTCAAGGTAGGAGATTATAGAAGACCATCATGGGAACAAGATGACAAGAAGTTCATTTACATGTATCATGGTTGGAACAAGGTCCAAGGGATGTGAGAAGAGTCATCAATCTCCAAGGAAGAAGAAAGGAAGGAGAAAGGAAGAGGAAAACACAAGCAACAACTACTTCTTTGATTATCAATTGAAGTTGAGATCTCAAAAGTTGTCATGAATGGATGATGATGCATAGATGCTCTGGCTCTTCATTCACATCTCAATCTACCAGGTTATTGAGGAAACGGTTAGGGGATATTTATAGGCTTAGATGGGAAGAGAAGGGGAAAAGAAAGTGTGAGTCAATGTTGTAGCTCCATTGGTAGTCCTACTCTTAGATTTATCATCCAATATCTTCACTGTTAGAGGAAATCATGTTCCTCATCAGTGGACTGTGGGTGGTTCTCGCATGTAGGTGAAAATAAGAAGTTCATTAGTACATTTCCCTAGATATCATTAGTTGTTAGCATGTTAATTTTCTTGATAGATGTTAGGCTAAGATTTCATCGATAGGCAACATATCGGCCATTGATGAAAACTCAGAGGTCCATCTTTTCCTGTACAAGCCACGGCCAAACCCCACACATGGTCCATCAGTTGGTAGCATACGAGATATTGCTAAAAAAACTAGTTAGGATAGTGATGATACTATCATTGGGTGATACTTTCCAGGCAAGCCAACCTCAATCAAAGAAAAGGCAGGGTGGTTGCTAAGTCAATTGAGGCCCACCAAGACAAGTTCATAGAGAGAGAGAAATCAAAGCATCTATGTGAAAATTACAAAAAGGACCTCCAAGCATGGAAAATTTTCACATAGACCCACAAGAGAATAAAACAACCAGATAATTTCAATTACACTAAACATATAGCTAAGGTATCCAAACACATAATATTTATATAAAATATGTTTTAAAGGGTTCGTCCAGGTGAAGGGAATTAAAATCATAAACCCCTAACAAGGATTTCACCCTCAAAGTCCTAAGAGAAAACATTCAAGTACTTCATACACATATCATCTTCTAGCTCCCACATGTCTTCCTCTACACCACACTGATGTCACAACATCATCACCAGCATAATATATTTCTTCCTCCACTATCATACATGCTTGCCCAAGATTAACACTAGACTTTCCACATATGAGATATCATCAACAAGCTAAACATCAGCTGGATGGATGGCTTGCTCTGTATCTAGATGACATTTCCTTAACATGGAGACATGGAACATGTTGTACAATCTACACAACCTAGGTGCCAAATCTAATTTGTATGCCACCTTCTCTACATTATATGTGATAGGTTAAGGTTCCATAAACCTAGGAGTCAACTTACTCCTCTTACTAAAGCTCATTATACCTTGACAAGGTGAAACCTTGAGATATACTCTTCTCTAACATGTAGCTCCAACAACCTGTGTCGATTGTTTGCATAAGACTTGTGTCTATCAATAAAAACCCATCCAATTCGTTTCTTTAGCAGAAAACATTACAATTTGCTATTTGTTTTCACTTAAGTAAAATGCCACATGTGATATTACAATACACATTGGTGAAAGAAGCTCTACTATATATAGGCTTGGTAGCATTGGACGAGGATTGCAACAATTCCTTAAGGGTGAAGAATGAAAATAATGTAGAGACATGATAAAAATAATATGGCAATATAATTTTGAGACCATCGACGAAACATTTTTTAAACTGGATTAGTAATATTATTATTATTATTATTTTGTTATTATATAATTATTGCTATAATATAAAATTAAGGAGCCAATGCACATGTAAAAATTATAATATGGATTATCTCTTTCGACTAGGGGTACATGATGCAAGCCCCATCTGAATTCATCTCAACTCTAACCTACTCGGCTCAAACCCAATAATAGTGTTTTCTTTTTAAACCCATAAAACTTGCAAAATCCAAATTTTCATATTTTATGTTGACCAACATGTTGAAATTTTATGATTTTTAAAATTATGAGGTAATGGCATTGCTGATACATAGAAACTAAATGAAGATAATGTAAGAGTATATGAAATGTAACCAGCTAGTGATTTTAGTCATTTACATGCTTTGAAATCAATAAGTTACTATAAGACCCCTGACCTAGCTTCTTTGTTGATTTTGATTACTTAGCATAATTAGATGCTTAAAACCAAAATCTAATCATGTGTGTTTTGATAACATGTGAAATGTCTATGTTTTCAGTTTGGTCCAGTTTGAATGTTGTTTAACCTAGCTATGCTTATATGTGCTTTGCTTTGAGTTATCTCATTTGTTTGGCATCAGGTGTCACGCAACATAAAGGTTGGTATCATATCTCTAGGTTTGCTGAGTCTACAAGGACATAGGACTAGGTTTGTATTTGTTCTTGCATTCTCCAACATATCTGATTATGGCTTATGCTTATGCAAATATATTTGGAGAGCATGAAGAACATGCTAAAAGTAGTTTTGTTGCACTAGGAGGTGGTGCGAGGAGGCAGGCCAGAGTAGATGGAGTGTCTAAAGTGCCTTAGTTTGACTTGGAAACTATGGACAATCCCACTTTTTAGTCCATGTTTGGACAGTTAATGGCCATGATTTCTCACATGGTGGATAGAGCGCCCGTATCTCAAGAAAGGGCTATTTTTCCCAATGCAGATCTTAGGGTTCTGGGAAGACTTTTGAGAGGTTGCTGCATGTTGGAGCCATATAGTATGTGGGTACGATAGACTCAGAAGATTTAGACATGTGATTGACGGAGCTGGAGAAGGTGTTTAAGATCCATAATATCCCGAAAGAGGACAAGGTGAAGCATGTGGTGTACCTGCTGAAGGTCAATGTTGGCCATTGGTAGGTCATTGAGGAAGAGAAAAGACATGGAGTGGTGATCAGTTGGGAAGAGTTCTGGTGAGAGTTTGTGAGTTGATACTTCCTGGAGACGTATCTGAATGATAAGATCTTGTAGTTTGATCAGATCTGATAGGGATCAATCACGATCAACGAGTATGAGGTGAAGTTTATGGAGTTGTTCAGGTTCTATCCTCGCATGGTTGTGATGAACAAGGAGAGGATCAGTCAATTTGAGAAGGGGTTTAGCACGGAGTTGGTGATAACAATGTCTGCTTTAGATAAGGTAGAGGTTTGCTACCTTCATGGAGTCTGTGAGATAGATAGAGAGGTGGTCTATTGAGAAGAGTGAAGCCAACACTAAGAAGAAGCCAGCTCAGTTTTAGGGACAATATTCTAGAGGATTCTAGAAGCCTAGATTTTCATCACCTCAATCACAATAGAGATCAGTGGTACCATCATAGTGATCATGTTACAACCCCAATTTCTGGGTTCATTTGGTGAGAAATGTAATTTCTCATATTAAAGATATTTGAACAAAGAATGATATAAGCTTCAAATAAATGGATTTCATTTACAATAGCCTTGATGTTTGTATTGTGGGCTTTATTGGCTATTGGGCCCAATAACAAGGAAATAACAAAGAAAATTCAGTTAGTAATTGAATAATTGAATATTTGAGAAAAGAATGGAATAGAAACCTCTAGAAGGCACATCCAAAGAGGATTTCGTGCCTCTTGGGTTCCTTGGGTTCCAAGGAGTCCAAAGTTGCATAGGGAAGGCAATAAGAAAAGAAAGGTGTAATTAAGTATTTCTTTATTAAGAAAGAAATTGAAAATAATGATAAAATGTGGAAAATGAGTGGAAAGAGGCATAAATGAGTTTTCTTGGTGAAAATTCGTATCCATGAGGTTTCTAATAATAAAAGGAATGCCAATGAGGAAAATAAAAGAGAAATACAGAGAAATCCTCAAAAGAGATATTTTAATGAGAAATAAACAAGATAATGTGAAAAAATGCATAAAGATGCATCTAGAAGGATAATAAGTATCCAATAAAAAGAATTTCGAAATAATGGAATGTCTTGGGATCCAAGGAGTCCCAATAAAAAGGAAAAGAAAGAGAAAATACATAAATTGCAAAATAAGAGGATAATGTGAAACATTATTAATAAATTTGGTGATCTTACTAAAAAGAAGTAATTTCTATTAAAGGAAATAGAATTTCGTGTCTTTTGGTTAGAAGGCAAGTGTAAAAGAGATTAAGTAAGAGGATTTTTGAATCCCTAATTACCAAAAGATATGGTTTATCAAAAGAATAAGGAAAGAGAGTGGAACTTGCATCCTAATGAAGGAATTGAATTCCTTTTGGGAGAGAGAAAGTTTGTTTGCTTCGAGGGCAAGCATCCCAGGGCATTCCTACACTTCCCTATATAAGGGGTAAGGCCTTGGGCTGAGTTCCGAAGATCCCACACACCATCTTCTTTTCTTCTTCCATGTTTCTCATCCATAAACCCTAGCAGAGGAAAACGATGTGATCATGGCACCACTAGGAGACCAGGTGGGTTGCGAACGAAGCTGCACCATCCCCGATGTCAAAGCAAGCTCCAACAAGCATCGCCATGCCCTCAACAGCGCGCCACAGCAGCAGCGCAGCTGCACAAGGCGGGCTGCAATGGCGGGTAAACCCTGCCAACCCTGGCCATCTTGGCCGGATGTTTAGGGTGTTGAGGGTGTGCCCAGCCATGGCGGAGGTGGGGCGCAGGAGAGCGTAGAGTTTCATGCCTTGGAGAGGGCAGAGCAGCCCTGCAAAAAGCCGTCCGCGGAGGCCTTGCGGCTGGACAAAGGTTGAAGACGACCTAAGGGTCTGTTGGACGGTTCTACCCCTCTGGGGTATAAAGCAGCAATGACTTAAGTGAGGGGCAGAATCGTAATCTGGTTATATTTCCTGATCGCTACGTGCATGGAGATAGAGGTGACGTGGCGCGCCCTGATTGGCCAAGTAAGTAAAATCTTGCTAAAATCATAATTTATTCTAGGAAACTCGGATTAAAGCAAGTCTTATATGAAAATTGATCCTCAGAACGAGAGGAATGCAAATAAATTATGTTTGAAGCCTAATTTTGCTTGAAACTCAAAAAGTATAGGGTTTTACATCTTTTGATGCATTAATTGATAAAAAAACCCCTAGAATGATGTAAAAACAAACATGATGAATATTTTATATGTTTTTGATCAATCTTAACCTGTTATGAATAAAAGGAATGATAAAATCATAACAAGATGATTAGTATGTTGGTTTTAGGGTTTTATGATCATGAACATGGTTTAACGGACTAAAAATCCTAATTTGAGTAGATATGAGTTTTAGTGGCCATAACATGATACAATTGTAAAATTCTTGATCATAGTTTGGATTAGAGAATCCTTAATAAAGATAATTAAGATGATTAGGTTTTTGTAGGAAACCTTAGAAACCCTAAATTGAATACAAGGGATACATCTTTGAAGACTAATAGGTTAATTTGAAAGATATTAACCTGTTGATTAATAATATAGATTTTTCATCCGTTTAGTATACAAAAATTGGTAGTTTTAGGGTGTAATACATAAATGAAGAATAATTCTTATGGGAACCCTAATTGGGGTAAAAGAAGAAGAAAACCATGATGTTTCGGATTAAGTAAGTAAATTACTAAATGATGATCCTAAGACAGTTAAGAATATTAAAAGGAGAGAATTTAAAGGTTTTAAGAAGATTTGATGAATTAGGGTTCTTAATAACTAAGAATGGAGGCAAAACCCTAATTCCCAAGGAAACCCTAAAATTGGAATAGAAATCCTAAGAATGATAATGATATTGAATGAATATTAATAAAAGGAAATTGGTATATTTATTTTAGGATTCTATGCATGATTGGTTGCTTGACTGGGATTTCTATGTTCTGATTAAATTTGGTATCTAAATCTGCAATACAGGTATGTGGTTACGCTTATGAATAATCGTTCTAGTTTCACGAGGATTCCCGAACGTTTTATTGGTTGCTTGAAAAATAACTGTTGGATGTTTATTTATTTCATGCAACTATAAAGTGACTATGATTATCACCATAAGTACATATATAACTGGCTAGATCCGGGTCCACCTATGTTGCTTTGAAAAGGCTAAAAATGGGGTAATCCTAGAGCAAGGTCTAGGTTACCGAGAGTTAGAAATTGGGCTACCTATATGTAGTGCCATGAGACTCATTAGCCTGCCATGAGTTAAGGAGTGGGCTACTTACAAGTAGTGCCATGTGACTCAACCCTAGAAATTGGTTCACTTATAGGTGGATCATGAGGGGTTTAATGGGGACAACATAGAGGATAGGGTACTCTTGGATCGCGGAGTTATATCTAAAATGTAATCTCGGTTGTTAAATGATTAATTGAATGATTACATTGTTAACGTAATTACATGTTTATTGTTTCCCCCACATACCAGCTTTGGCTGACCGACGTTTTGTTTGTCGGCGTTTTATGTACAAGCTAAAAGGACAAATAGTAAATCGTCATATTGTGAAATACATGAAGTAAAATACAAGGAGGATTAGCTAGAGTAGAATCCTTAAGTGGATAGAAGTTAGAGATCCAAGTTTTCAAAAAGGTATGCAAAAATTTATTTTCTTACAGCTTTCAGTATAGTATGTTAAAATTTGATAATTATTCTTGGTTAATTGCCGAACCTTTGATCCGGAAGTCATGGGTGCGGCTTCGACCTCTCAATCTCCCTTAATTGGGGGTTATCGGGAGGTGGGGTCGTAACATTTGGTATCAGAGCCTGGGTTCCTCAGTTAACCATTAATAATTATTAAACTTTACAAACTCCATAGAACCCAAGGGAGTTATTAGAGGATTATCCGAAAGACAGAGGTGTCTAGAAAAGGATCACGACCGGGGGCTGGCAATATTTTCCTCCACACCGCTAGTAAGAATACGAGGACTCCCGGATCTGTGTGACTGCCTGGCCAAAGTCTTAGGGTATGAATCGACATAAGATACCTTTAGGACTTCTCATCTTATTCATCCCTTCTCATCACAAAATTCTGATAAGGACCTAAAGGATTAGGGTTTTCTTTCTTCTCCTCACCTCTTGAGGTATGGGTAAGATTAATAAGGTTTAAGAAATCCTCCACCAAATTAATGAAAGGCATGTAAATAAGATGCCATGGACATAAGCTTAATATATTAAGCGCATACTAAAGAATAGATACATGCTTAGGTCGTATGACATAAGTTGTCATGTCCTCAAAAGAGACCTGAGGCTAGACCTTCTTGTCAGGAGGATAAGTTAGTCTTGGAGATAGAGATCTCCATTGCAAGTAGAGACCTGGCACATCCTCTGAGGATGATGCTAACCCTAACCCTAAGTGAAGGTTAGAGAGAGATGAGTTGGACCAGGTGTTTGAAAGGACATGCCTTTGGGATGCCATATGATCCATGAGGTGACCTAGCACCTTTGGCAACCCAACCCTGGGAAGGGTCGTGCATGTTAGGGTAAAGGATAGCTCCTTAGATGATGATGTTAGTGAAGGACCTTAGAAACCCTATGGGCTTGTGCAAGTAGGGTATAGCTGGCACCTAGGGCACGTCATAGTGCTGACAGTATGAAACCCTAGATAAGGAATTATGATGGAGCATAAAGGGTTATGGATGATCTTGAGCAAACATAAGTTCGAACCTAGGCTTCACCTCTGTAGAGGATGCTTTTGAGGTTGATCCTTCATGAAGAGAGAGGACCTCTAATGGCGAGGTTAGTTGTAGGGTTAGCTCTAGAGAGAGAGAAGGAAACCCAACAAGGAGGTTGGAAGCCTAAAACCCTAAGATATGAGGAACTATGGATGATAATGGTTGCCTCATGATCGATCCCTGGAAGTTGATGATACCTTGGTTGCCTTTAGAGGGACCAAACCCTAGAGAGAGAAGATGAAGCATCTGGTGCCTATGTGCCTATGGTATAGGTGTTTACCTTCTGAGGTGGGAAGAAGGGTTCCTTAGACCTAGAAAATTTTAATAGCAGGTTATGAGGCCTTGTACCTTGTTGGTTGTCCTTAAGGAGGACCCAACCCTAAGTGTTGCTCGAGTTGAAGGATGACAGGAAGTGCATGTCATGCCTTTTGCATGCTTGGTTCATAGTTAAGAGATAGAGCATGCGGTTGGACACCTACAGGTGAACCTAGGGTTCCTAGGCCTAAGAGGGGAAGTGGTGTACCTAATGCTCATAATGAGAAGTTGAGTCCCTATAGAAGTGAGCATGGTACTCCTCATGTATAGAGGAAAAAGGGGAAGCCCCTTAAGTTTAAAGTGTGTTTGATGGACCCCTCACAGCTAGGATGATGATAAAGAAAGGTATGATCTTGATCCAGCATGAAGGAAAGAGGACAAGTATGACCTAGCATGGTACAGTAGGTGATCTGCTTGTGCCTTAATAGCTTGCTAAGGATAAGTAAGCTTATGTGGATGTAAACCCTAGACCTAAGAGATTTTGTGACCTTGTTGTCAAGAGATAGTTTTCCTCCCATCCTGGGAGAGGGACCCCTTTGGTAGGGTGTATATATTAGTTTTGTTGGTTTAAGGTAACCTGAAGAGGTCTCACAGGATCTTGAGAAGTTAAGTGAAAAGTACATGGTATGAGAATGAACATGTAGACCCATAGATATCCATCTCTAATTGCATATGAATGTGTTACCATGGAGGTAACCGGTATGGGGCTTGACCAAGGTAGGCAGGTTTCCATGATCCCTATGAAAGGATGAAAGCCAGCCCATGAATGCAGAAAGAGTGATGATGGAGACTTGGGTAAGGTTCTATGTGAACATGTACTATAATGGAGAATCCTAAGTCTATCCTAGGGTCAGGTAGGGATAAGATCGATGAAAGTAGGAGTTGCCTAATTCCCCAGTTGCACATGACCATAGGGTCAGGAGGTAACAGCTATCATTATCTGAGGGCCATGGGTTAGGAGATTGATCACCTTCATGAACTCATGGGACCCAAAGGGCAGATGAGTAGGGCACTCTCTTGATGCATGAGGGAAGAGGGATGACCCCAAAAGAGCTGGTACCTTATAGACCTAGAGGAGATGACCAAGGATATCAACCTCAGTAGGTTCAATACTAGTTTTCCATGGAGGTAACCTTGATAACATGATGTATGTGATGTAGAGACATATGTGGCACGTTTCAACTTAGATGTAAAAGTGTATTGGCAAGGTGGGATGTACCATCTCTACTCTTGGAACAGGAAGAATTCTATATTTGGACTGCAGCCAAATGCTTATTTCCTCTTGTTATGGGGGTGAGAGATAGGACATTACGCATGCCATACACCAAGGATAATAGATGATGTAGGTTGGAACGTTGCCACGAGAAATGGGGATAGAGAAGATAACCTACCCTGGTAAAGTGAATGATACATGGATGGTTTGCAAACACTCAAGAGGAATAAGGTAGTCACCTTATGAGGAATTTTTTATCATGAGCTATGCCAGGTTGAGTTTGATCACCATGATGATGAAATCTGAGAGTGTTCTTAATGAAGATAGACATAGAGTTGGAGATGAGACGGTAAATGAAATACATGGAAGCATATGTCTTCAATATTACCTAATACCTAAGGATGTGAGGTGGTAATGAATGTTCTGGTTAAGATGTATCTGACTTGTTTTGACTAGAAGCTAGAAGAGGTTGTTTGGCTAACCCTAAGTTTGAAAAGGAGAGGTGTTTGGATAACACTCAAATGTAACAAGATTCGTTGAAAAGTTAAGGGTTGTTTGGTTAGCCAGTCTAGTCCTTGATGCCATGAAAGGATGGTGGTAGAACCTCAGATGCACTTCTTTGGAAAAGAAGGTGATGAAACCCCGACTAGAGTGGTTTAAAGTTTCGGAGGAATCGATCTTGAAGAATCATGACATACAGGAAATCATGATTGAAGATCACCATACACCGTGGTAAAGGGCAATAGCACTTTGATGCTTAAGATGAGGTTGTACGTGGTATGTTTCCATGCAAGCCAGGAGGTAAAGGACGAACCCCAGTAACCCAGTATATCGATATAGAGGACAAAAGAATCCATGGGAGGGAATGGGAGCTCAACCCTATGGATTTTGTGATAGGTCTCCCCTAGACCAAGGAAGGTCGGAATGCAATATGGGTTATGGTAAGTCGCCTTACCTAAATGACATGAGAAAGAAAGAGTTCTGTTAAGGGACAGATCTGGTTGAACTATCCATGAGAGAGATGGTTCAACTACACCATGATGTGAGTTCAAAAGTTCATGAGTATGACTTAAAGGTTCACTTCCATAAGGTGAAAGTAGGTACATGAAGAACTCAATGTTAGTATAGTTTATCACCCCTAACTATGGTTAGTATGATCCAAACTAAAGGGTCTGATGAGGGCATGTGTGCTCGTTCAGGGTGATATCTAGAGACAGTTCTTGTCCTATGAAAGTTGTGACAATAAACACCATAGTTAGTATCGGGTTTTATAAGAAGCTCTGTAAGGGAGGTTGTGTCGGTCACCACTTTAGTAAGGTGATGTTGGTGAAAGGACCACATGATGGTTATAAAAGGACCACATGATGGTTAGAAAAGGGACCACGGTGCGTGTAGATGAAGTCACTTTGATTGTGCAAGGGCTGAAAGGAGCCTATAGACGATGAGAGTCGTGAGAAGATGCAAAGTAGACTGACTTACAAGTTACTGTGGAAGAATATGTGAGAATCCGACCCCTCTGAACTGTAGCTGAGAAAGCTGAGTCCCCGATACATGGGTCCATTAGAGATGGATGGGTGGAGATGGTTAGGTTTTGACTTTACCCGTCAGGATAAAGTAATATGTGACGAGTTCCATGTGTCCAATTTTGAGCACTATGTGAGGTACCCGACCATGTGCTTAGCAATGAGCCTAGTGAGCCCTAAGGGAGGCTGACATGGCCTGAATCACCTGTGCAGTTTATAGACGTCGGGATGAAAGAACTCAGAGAAAAGAATATGTGATGATAAAGGTTCTGTGGAAGCGCCATGAGTACGGTAAATCCACATAGGGGCCAATGATGGACATGGAAAAGTCTTATTCTAAATTGTTTGTTTTCTTGTTTGAATTTTGAGGACAAAATTCCTATAAGAGGGGAAGGATGTTACAACCCCAATTTCTGGGTTCATTTGGTGAGAAATGTAATTTCTCATATTAAAGATATTTGAACAAAGAATGATATAATTTGCTTCAAATAAATGAATTTCATTTACAATAGCCTTGATATTTGTATTGTGGGCTTTATTGGCTATTGGGCCCAATAACAAGGAAATAACAAAGAAAATTCAGTTAGTAATTGAATAATTGAATATTTGAGAAAAGAATGGAATAGAAACCTCTAGAAGGCACATCCAAAGAGGATTTCGTGCCTCTTGGGTTCCTTGGGTTCAAAGGAGTCCAAAGTTGCATAGGGAAGGCAAT
Source organism: Alisma plantago-aquatica (assembly GCA_963693085.1). Lineage (NCBI taxonomy): Eukaryota > Viridiplantae > Streptophyta > Magnoliopsida > Alismatales > Alismataceae > Alisma > Alisma plantago-aquatica. The sequence continues at coordinate 384,121,380 of OY856410.1, forward strand.
AAGAAAAGAAAGGTTTAATTAAGTATTTCTTTATTAAGAAAGAAATTGAAAATAATGATAAAATGTGGAAAATGAGTGGAAAGAGGCATAAATGAGTTTTCTTGGTGAAAATTCGTATCCATGAGGTTTCTAATAATAAAAGGAATGCCAATGAGGAAAATAAAAGAGAAATAAAGAGAAATCCTCAAAAAGAGATATTTTAATGAGAAATAAACAAGATAATGTGAAATAATGCACAAAGATGCATCTAGAAGGATAATAAGTATCCAATAAAAAGAATTTCGAAATAATGGAATGTCTTGGGATCCAAGGAGTCCCAATAAAAAGGAAAAGAAAGAGAAAATACCTAAATTGCAAAATAAGAGGATAATGTGAAACATTATTAATAAATTTGGTGATCTTGCTAAAAAGAAGTAATTTCTATTAAAGGAAATAGAATTTTGTGTCTTTTAGTTAGAAGGCAAGTGTAAAAGAGATTAAGTAAGAGGATTTTCGAATCCCTAATTACCAAAAGATATGGTTTATCAAAAGAATAAGGAAAGAGAGTGGAACTTGCATCCTAATGAAGGAATTGAATTCCTTTTGGGAGAGAGAGAGTTTGTTTGCTTCGAGGGCAAGCATCCCAGGGCGTTCCTACACTTCCCTATATAAGGGGTAAGGCCTTGGGCCGAGTTCTGAAGATCCAACACACCATCTTCTTTTCTTCTTCCATGATTCTTGTCCATAAACCCTAGTGGAGGAAAATGATGTGATCCTGGCACCACTAGGAGACCAGGTGGGTTGCGAATGAAGCTGCACCATCCCTGATGTCAGAGCAAGGTCCAGCAAGCATCACCATGCCTCAACAGTGCGCCACAGCAGCAGCACGGCCGCATAAGGCGGCTGCAATGGCGGGTAAACCCTGCCAACCCTGGCCATCTTAGTCATATGTTTAGGGTGTTGAGGGTGCGCCCATCCATGGCGGAGGTGGGGCGCAGGAGAGTGTGGAGTTTCATGCCTTGGAGAGGGCAGAGCAGCCCTCCAAAGAGCCGTCTGCGGCGACCTTGCGGCTGGACGAAGGTTGAAGACGACCTAAGGGTCTGTTGGACGGTTCTACCCCTCCGGGGTATAAAGCAGCAACGACTTAAGTGAGGGGCAGAATCGTAATCTGGTTATATTTCTTGATCGCTACGTGCATGGAGATAGAGGTGACGTGGCGCGCCCTGATTGGCCAAGTAAGTAAAATCTTGCTAAAATCGTAATTTATTCTAGGAAACTCGGATTAAAGCAAGTCTTATATGAAAATTGATCCTCAGAACGAGAGGAATGCAAATAAATAATGTTTGAAGCCTAATTCTGCTTGAAACTCAAAAAGTATAGGGTTTTACATCTTTTGATGCATTAATTGATAAAAAAAACCCCTAGAATGATGTAAAAACAAACATGATGAATATTTATATGTTTTTTATCAATCTTAACATGTTATGAATAAAAGGAATGATAAAATAATAATAAGATGATTAGTATGTTGGTTTTAGGGTTTTATGATCATGAACATGGTTTAACGGACTAAAAACCCTAATTTGAGTAGATATGAGTTTTAGTGGCCATAACATGATACAATTGTAAAATTATTGATCATAGTTTGGATTAGAGAATCCTTAATAAAGATAATTAAGATGATTAGGTTTTTGTAGGAAACCTTAGAAACCCTAAATTGAATATAAGGGATACATCTTTCAAGACTAATAGGTTAATTTGAAAGATATTAACCTGTTGATTAATAATATAGATTTTTCATCCGTTTAGTATACAAAAATTGGTAGTTTTAGGGTGTAATCCATAAATGAAGAATAATTCTTATGGGGACCCTAATTGGGGTAAAAGAAGAAGAAAACCATGATGTTTCGAATTAAGTAAGTAAATTACTAAATGATGATCCTAAGACAGTTAAGAATATTAAAAGGAGAGAATTTAAAGGTTTTAAGAAGATTTGATGAATTAGGGTTCTTAATAACTAAGAATGGAGGCAAAACCCTAATTCCCAAGGAAACCCTAAAATTAGAATAGAAATCCTAACAATGATAATGATATTGAATGAATATTAATAAAAGGAAATTGTTATATTTATTTCAGGATTCTATGCATGATTGGTTGCTTGACTGGGATTTCTATGTTCTGATTAAATTCGGTATCTAAATCTGCAATACAGGTATGTAGTTACGCTTATGAATAATCGTTCTAGTTTCACGAGGATTCCCGAACGTTTTATCGGTTGCTTGAAAAATAACTGTTGGATGTTTATTTATTTCATGCAACTATAAAGTGACTATGATTATCACCATAAGTACATATATAACTGGCTAGATCCGGGTCCACCTATGTTGCTTTGAAAAGGCTAAAAAAGGGGTAATCCTAGAGCAAGGTCTAGGTTACCGAGAGTTAGAAATTGGGCTACCTATGTGTAGTGCCATGAGACTCATTAGCCTGCCATGAGTTAAGGAGTGGGCTACTTACGAGTAGTGCCATGTGACTCAACCCTAGAAATTGGTTCACTTATAGGTGGATCATGAGGGGTTTAATGGGGACAACATAGTGGATAGGGTACTCTTGGATCGCGGAGTTATATCTAAAATGTAATCTCGGTTGTTAAATGATTAATTGAATGATTACATTGTTAACGTAATTACATGTTTATTGTTTCCCCCACATACCAGCTTCGGCTGACCGACGTTTTGTTTGTCAGCATTTTAGGTACAAGCTAAAAGGACAAACAGTAAATTGTCATATTGTGAAATACATGAAGTAAAATACAAGGAGGGTTAGTTAGAGTAGAATCCTTAAGTGGATAGAAGTTAAAGATCCAAGTTTTCAAAAAGGTATGCAAAAATTTATTTTCTTACAGCTTTCAGTATAGTATGTTAAAATTTGATAATTATTCTTGGTTAATTGCCGAACCTTTTATCCGGAAGTCATGGGTGCGGCTTCAACCTCTCAATCTCCCTTAATTGGGGGTTATTGGGAGGTGGACTGATGAACTAGATGTTCCTCCTTTTCCTCGTGTTCCCGTGTAGCTCCTCGTGTAGGGAGACCCTAGGCTTCCACGGGGACGCTCTGAGCCATGCGCCCCACTGCAAGCCTTAGTCGTCTTCCTCAACGCGATCGGTGCAGTCTTTCTCCACGTGACTGAGTCAACTGCAAAAGTGGTAGAAATTTGCTAACCTCTCATATTTCACTTCTAGAGTCATGATCCTACTGTGACTTCCTTTGATCTACAGCACCCTCTTCAAGGGTTTGTCTACATCCAGTAGAACCCGGATTCTTGCCGACGAATCCCATCCCAACTTGTCAATGTATGGGGCTAACACTTCTCCCAATCGGCTTTCTACTTCTTCAATATCTTGTTTGGATCTAAACCCTAGTGACATGTCATATATCTGCACCCAAAAAGGGCCTTATTTGATCATGATCGACCCCGGTTGCTCTTCTTCATCGATTTCTTTAAAGAGAAGTAGCTTGTTGTCAAAGTTCCACAATGCCCCCTCTACTACCTTCTGTTTATCGTGCCAGTCAAGAAACTAAATCACAAAATTGCCACCCTCGAGTTGTTTGAAGACGACCTTCTGTGCCAGCCCCCACGCTTGAATAAACGTGTGCTTCATCGGCCAAAAATTAACGGATCTATCTGACAGAATACGTGCCACCAGCACCAGCTGTATGTGACCTGTCTCCTCTTCCTCCTATTATCGGTGAAGATCTATGGGATCCTCTTCTTCTGCTATCAACTGCAGTCTCACATAGCGCTCGGCTAACTCCTCTGCCATGCCAGGGGAAAATACTAGTGAGATCGCCAGACCCTTGGACCTGCAAGAGAAGAAACCTTGACGGTAGAGAGGTGTCCCACACACGGAATCCCTAGTCGCCAGAGCTCTAGGCATGGCCGCAAGGGAGAGTATAGGGTGTAAAAGTATGATTCCCAATATATCACATGCTATCTCATTGTTTCCAGATATTAATTCTACCTTGGTGGTGATGAATAGGTGAGAAATGTGGGGGCTTGATGACTAGCCTGGATGCCATGAATAACATTTTGTTGAGATGCTAGGAGAAGGGAAGTAGAGAAAGCTTCAGTACATAAAATAAAAAGATATGGTGAAAGAGGGTCTCCCTGTCATAGTCCTCGAGCCAGTTGAGTCTTCCTGGTACATTCCTCGTTGATGGAAAATTAATGAGATAAAGTTGACATGTAGTTCATAGTTTTCCTCCTCCACCTGTCTCCAAACCCCAACTTCTCCTGAATGTAATCGACATATCCCTATTCCACCCTATCATATGCCTTAGATGTGTCCAACTTTAGTGCAATATGCCCCTTTTTCCTCCCTTTACTACCCTTCATAGTGTGAAAAAGTTCATAAGCGATGAGAGCATTGTTAGTGATGAGCCTACCAGGAATGATAGCACTCTGCTGCTCTGTCACAATTTTGTCCATAAGGGGCCTCAATCTATTTGCCACCACTTTAGATGCTATTTTGTAGATCACATTGCAAAGACTGATAGGTCTGAACTCACCAATTTCAGTTGGTTTTTGTACTTTAGGGAAGTATATCCTCTTTATATTCTCTTACTTTTCCTTTTATACAAATATTCTTGGCTTTTATTCTAATAAAACCATAATTCACGAAAAGGCATTACCATATTCTAATTAAGACTTGGATTTGGAAATAATAGTCCATTAAGGAGAATAATTTTGAGTACTTGGTACACGTTGGATAATTGGTCCTTTTTAGGAACCACTTTACCATTGAATTCTATATTCCTCTTTTCTCTCTCCTTCTTTGATACATTCCGTAAACCATTTATCCACATTCCATGGAAATTCATTAAGACCTTTTCTAATTTATGTTTAGTGGTTGGGATAACCACAACTTGTTCTTTTTACGCATGGCTTTAAAATAATACTATTATTTCATGCAATATCCAATTTCTAGGTTTTTCTTCCTCCCCATTATTATTTCCAAGTATAATGTTGTTTGTTGCCTCAACATTGTGTTTCCACTCTTGGTTAGATAATTTCTCTTTTAATTATCTAAAACTCCATGTATTTTATTTTCCTTTGGGAATTTGAAAATTATAACATATTTCACTTCTTTATTTATTCATAAAACCATTGCTATTTATTTATGTGCAAAATCTCTTATTCCTTTTATTTATTTATCTTGTGCCACAAGCACCCATGCCACCAAGGTGATTAAGATTATTATTCCACCAGTAATAGAATTGGATAATGTTACTTATTAATCCATGGCTTATATTTATACAATTCAATTTTATCAAAATTGAGGATATAATTCACCCCTCCTTAAAAGGAATTTTGTCCCCAAGATTCAAATCTAGTAAGACTAAGGTGAATGATATCTCATCTTCATTTCAAACCTTAGGGTTGGCAACCCTTCTTAGATATCTCTAACACATCTTTTTTTTATATGCAAATTCCACACTTTTTTTTACCAAGATTGGTACTTGAGTTCAATTCAAGGTATATCCACATACTTAGTATTTACATGACACCATCTCTTAGTGTTTTCACTTTCATTTATGATTTCAATTTCAATTGGTGATTATCTTTTCACCTAGGTTTCCAACATATTGTTCATGTATTTCCACATAAGGGTGAGGTAACACCTCTAACCCTAGGTCATGTCATAAAGTATAACTTAAGGTATTCATTCTCATATGTCATCTTTAAGCATAACATGTGTCTACCCAATCTCTCCTACTCATAATGAGATGAAATAAGAACTTGGATGCATACAAAGTTCATCCCATTCCTAGAGTAGAAGCGGTATATCCACACATCACCTCAAAATTTCTCATATTAGGTCGAATCATTCTCATCATGAATCTAAGTAATATATACATTTTAATAACAAATTATTCGTATATTTCATGAAGTCGAGTGTTTTTTCACTTCTTGAGTTTGTATACAACTCCTCTTATGATTTCATTATTACATGACTTCTTGTATGTTTTGCATTTACACCTCAGGTAATATGGGCCTTATCCCCTTCCTTGATGTCTCTAGGGGTATAGGTAATTTTGGAGTGATCTCATCCTTATGCATCTAGGGAGTGCCCTTCACATTCACCCATTTCCCACATGAACATCATAGAGGTAGCTAATATCGTGAGACATGGGCCTTGGGAAAACATAGTTGTTACCTCCTGACCAAATGGTCTTGTGTATTAAAGGAACAATGAACTCCTAATCCCATCAGTCCATGTACCTTTAATACTCCCTAATTGACCTTAGGTTGACTTTAGGCTCTATCCTTCCCAAGGGTTCATCATTAGCACATTATTTTTTTATGTAATTCTTTAAACTGAATTCCTCCATCTCTTATAATGCTCATTATTCACTTTATGTCCCCTCATTGGACTCATGGAAACATTTCATAGCAACATTTCTTTTTCTGTACTCGGTCTAATATGATCAACCATTTCTATGGTGACTTTTCCTCATGTTCCTTAGAGATGGCATACTTAGGTTCAAAGAATCATACTCAATATATGTGCTTTTGTCTTTTATATTAGGTGACATTCATGGTTACCTCAATCTTTAAATTGATTTAGTCAACTTACCTTTCTAGGGAAGGTCCTAACCTAGGGCGCCTTCATGGCTCACAGGAGGAAATTAGGTTCTCTAGCCACAACATGACCCCAAGGTCTAAGGTTTTGCCTCCCTCATAGGTAATATTCCCATTCTTGGGTTGACCCACCTTGGGTTGGCACACTAGCCATAAAGGTTTCATATTTCCATCTTTATTATTATTATAACTTCTCAACCCTTGTTTGCTCAATCTCTGGGATACCCTCTAATGGGGTTTTAGCCCTAGTGGATTTTCATACCTTCCCGTCCGAGCTTCATATTCTTCCAGTCTTCCCATTCGGGCTTTTCACTTCATATACATTCCTACTAGGCTTGGTATTCCATTGGCCTTCCCATGTGGGTTTGGCACTTCATTTACCATCCTATCCATGCTTGGTATTCCATTGGCCTTCCCATCCGGGCTTGGTTCACAGTCACATTTAGAATGACTAAACTTCCAGAGATAGCAATAAGGCAATGAGTCAGTTATATTCATATTTCCATTTTCGTGTATGACTATTCCTTATGTTTCTCATAATATATATATATATATATATATATATATATATATATATTCATGCATTTTTTTCTTCTTCTAACTTCTCAACTTATTCTCTATGGAAACTCCATTTATGGAGTATCCATGTGGGGATCCTTTCTCTAGGGTGGTCCCTATAGTGGACGCTACGTATTTATAGATCACATGTTGACTTTATGTGGAATTTTCTCTCACATAGGCATCTGACCTCAAACTGACCCGATCACCCATCGACTTAATATGAACCTTCCTCTCACATAGACATATGACCACAAAGTGATCTTACATTCCCCATGTTTCACATACATCCAAAAGAGATAGTTGAGAGAGTTATTCTCACATTATGTGTTGTTCTTAAGTTTCTTAAAACTTTTCTCATTAATGCCTTGTTCTACATGCACACGTGCATGGGAGACTGAGCCACTTTATTCATTTACTTGTATCTTTCATATTCCTTTTCAAGGTTCATATGGGTGGTGTTGCATACCACCACACTACTCTTGTTTCTTATGGTTAGGGTTTTAGGGTTATGGTTAGGGACTATACCCTACCTCTTAGAGTTTCCATGTCCCTTGATCCCCTAGAGGTTTCCTAACTCAACCCTACTTCCATCTAAGGTTACCCACACAAGGAAACCCATAAAACATTTTTTTCCTTCACTTCATCCACATTTCATGTTCATTATCACCTCCTCATTACATATAAATTATTATTACCATATTTATATGTACATTATTATTTCCACATTTAAATGTACATTATTATTTCCACATTTAAATGTACATTATTATTTCACATTATATGTACATTAATTGGCAGAGGATGCCTTAATCCTACTTCTTCTTTAAAAAATCCTAATTTGAGATGAGGAGATAAGTTCCTTTTAGGGTTCATTAAGCAAGAGTATGAGAAGTGGATGAAAGAGACGAGAAGAAACCCTAAAGGTATTTTACTTCAGGAAAAATTGTTCAACTTTGGCGAGGTAGGTTGCATGGGTTCGGGAGTCCTCATAAGCTGACCAGCGGTGCAGAGGAAAATTTTGCCAGCCCCCGGTCATGACCGCTTCTAGACACCATCATCTTTAGAAAATGCCCTAATAATTCCCTCATATTTCTACAGATTAATTGAAATTATGAACATATTAAATATTATTTGAAAACAATCTAGCCCTCTGATGCCAAATGTAATGATCTCACTTTTTGGCAACCCCCAATCAAGGAAGGCCAAAGAGACGAAGCAATTACTTACAAAATGTTACCTAAGGATCTAGATTTAGCCAATAATAAATAATAGAAAACAATTTCTTTTATTCCAAATATTGTTTATAAATTGTACAATGATTTTCCTCATAAAACTATTACCTGTTGAGAAGAAGTAACTATCTATCCAATCCTCCTTTAACTTATCTTTAATGTGGAGACAAAAAAAACTTATCTTTAATGCTTTTAGATAGTTTCCATCTAGTTTATCACATGTTGACATCTTCATAATTAGCATGTACCTAAAAAGTCGATAAACCAAAACTCAAATCAGCATAACAAAGTATACGTTGTACATGGGGTGGAACCACATTGGGTGCAACTAACATGATCATATATAATAAGCACCAAATATTATAAATAATATTTGGCATATTCTTTACATATTCTAACCCTTACTAAATATATTATCCTGGGTGTGCACTGTCCCTTCCATGGCTCGTGTGCATCACCTCTTGGTATACATCAGCCTAGGGTTTTGAATATTATCATTTACTTCAGTGATACTCATAGGGATTTTATAATTTGCAAGAAATAAATAAACATCCAACAAATCTCATTCATTCATTCTTTGAGAAACCTCAACAAACACCAGAAATTGATATATGTAATCATAAGAATAACCACATACCTTATTGGTGAGCCATATAGAACATGCATTATATATACTTCAAACACATTATCCAATCAACAAGCAATCCAAGCAATTAACTTTGATTTGCATGTTTATAAATCTTAAAGTGTCACCATCACATATTAATTAGATCAAACCCTACTCGACCTAACCCATGGTTTAGGGTTATCTGAGGTTTAGGATATAGAATAAGGGGACAAACCCTATTTCTCTTTCATAATAGTTTATTAAAGTTATAACTCCACATTAACCCTCATGTGTCATCCTGATTATCAATTAAGACCCTTTATGCCATTAGGGGAAGCTATGTCAAATTATACAACTTGAAGATCCTAAGAAGATTAGGTTCTAAACCCTAATCATTAGATTGATCATATACTTCCATTATAAACACTTGGATTACATTAAACTCATTAACAACATAGCACAAGTTACGATCTTTAACTGTTATTCCTTATATGCATGATTTCCCACCTTAGATACCCAAATTATCTTCATGATTATCTTATATCCTCATTATGTTAATCAATATCAGATAACATCTCATTTAACCATATTTACTAATTTAAGAATCATAATCACTAAAACTAGGGTTTTAATGTGCTAATCACCCCTTCATCACATATTGGTACTACTTTTGAAATAGGAAGCATATTTAGGTCTCATTGATATTTTATTTGTGTTTCTCTCATTATCCCAACCGATTTGGTATATAGGTTTGCTATATTTCGATAACCCTAACATTTACTACTATTTTCACAAGTTAAATATAAATGGGCCAATGTGGCACTGACACATCACCAGATACGTATCTTATCTTAATATTCTAGTTCTTCTAGTTTAAGTCATGGAAATGACCATCGTGCCCTTTGGTCCTGAACATGATCTGAGGATCAGTTGGGTCTTTTGACTATGCCTTCCCTTTTCTCTTGTACGGGGTGCGGTCCCTGCCTAGAGCGACATCGTGCTCATACGATATGGCTGGCCCAACACTGCTACCAATGTTGGCCGGCCGCCATGTCCCCCACCCTCTAGACTTCCACCTCTGCCATGGTACAAACACCACTACACATGCATCCTTGTCTCATGCTCATCTTGCCCACATCGTCCTTGTCCTTACTCACTAGATTCGCGGCAGTGTAGTGCTTATATTGTGTCTGCCTTGGAAACTATGACCACCGTTCTAGTCACCACCCCTAATTCATGGACTCCCAAAGGTGCACGGACAAGGTCCAACCATCACGACCCCCAAAAAAAAGGGGGGGTAAAGAAGGCTAGAGAGGACCTCCCACCCTCGTTCTTGGCTACGACCGAGTTGCTTCCTGTAGTGACGGTTGCATGCCTAACTAAAATGGCAAGAAGGTTTTGACTGCCTAGACCTTGTAGGTTCCTTCATGGTCTACAAAAGCCATGTACCGTAGTCCAGGATAAAAGATAGGGCTTCAAAGAATCTCTATGTTTATACATATTTAGGAGAAAATATAATGATCATATGATGAGATAAAGGAAGGGGGAGAGGAAGAGGGATGGTGGAAGCCCTGGTCTGATCCCTTCTTAGTCACAAGGAAAGGGGGGATGTATTGATTGTGAATGCCCCATGCCATGTGATTCCATATATATTGATACTTTCTCTCATCCTTTCCTTTCCCATCTCTTTCCTTCTTTCTTCTTTGAGTTCAAGAAACATTATAACATTCCATATATTATTACTCTCTTTCCTCCTTTAAAGAAATATATATATTTTATTCAACCATTGGTCTCCAACTAAAAATAGGAGGAAGGCAAGGCATTCCACTTAGGAGGTAGTTAAATATATCCTATTTATATTCTCTTACTTTTATTTCTATATGAAAATTCTTGGCTTTTATTCTAATAAAACCAAAATACATGAAAAGGCACTACCATATTCTAATTAAGACTTGGATTTGGCAACAATATGCCATTAAGGAGAATAATTATGAGTATTTGGTACACATTGGATATTTGGTCCTTTTTAGGAACGAATTTATCATTGGATTCTACATTACTCTTTTCTCTCTCCTTCTTTGATACATTCCTTAAACCATTTATCCTCATTCCATGGCAATTCATTAAGACCTTTCCTTATTTATATCTAGTGGTTGGGATAACCACAACTTGTTCTTTTAACACATGCTTTTAAAATAATACTATTATTTCAAGCAATATCCAATTTGTATAATTTTATTCCTTCCCATTATTATTTCCAAGTATAATGTTGTTTTTGCCTCAACATTGTGTTTCCACTCTTGGTTAGATAATTTCTCTTTTCATTATCCAAAACACCATGTATTTTATTTTCCTTTGGGAATTTGACAATTATATCATATTTCACTTCTTAATTTATTCATAAAACCATTGCTATTTATTTATGTGCAAAAGCTCTTATTAATTTTATTTATTTATCTTGTACCACAAGCCTCCATGCCACCAAGGTGATTAAGATCATTATTCCACCATTAATAGCACTGGATAATGTTACTTATTAATCTACGGCTTATATTTATACAATTCAATTTTATCAAAATTGAGGATATAACACGCACCATCAACACCTCCTAGATACTAGGACTCCTCACCCTGGTATCCACCACATGTACCAATAAAGCCTCACACCCTTTCTTCATTAGCCTCTTTACTATCGTAGATGACCCCAAGCATGTCAGAAGAATCTTCCTATCTCCTTGGAAAACCCACAAAACATCACCTTCATGGAATCTCTCCAATTTGGAACTATAGTCCAAGACCACTTGGTACTTATCCAAGGTATTCATCCCAAGGATCACATCAAATCCATACATATCAAGTGGCATAAGGTCCACTTGAATGTTGCATCTTGAAAAAGAAAGAACGCAAGATGGAGACACCTCCCACAACTCGACAGAACCAACAAGAGGAGTTTCTAACCAAAGAATATTAGATCTACAACTAACATGCAAACAAAAACTACACATCACCTCTCTGATGTTTGGGGGTGCATGAATCAGATGTCGTATGGGACACAGTGATAGGGAAACATGGCAGACAGCCAGATCTTTGTGACATGTACCTTGATGAAGACGCTCGCTAGTACAAAGTAGGGAAGAAGGCAAGGAATGCAGAGGTTACTCTTATGAACATAGGGGCAGCTGTAGCTCAAGTAGCGGAGGCTGGGTTCATCCAGCCCCACGAACAATAATGAAAATCATGAGTTAGAATTGTCAGGGATAGGGCCACCCTGACATGGTGAATGCCCTTCGGTCTTTGTGTTGGAGGGAGTGCCCAAACATAGTGTTCCTTATGGAGACTATGATTTCTAGTATTGATTTGGAAATTGTCAAGAGAAAGTGTGGTTTTACACAAGGCATCTGCATATCCAGCATGGGGAGAGCTGGGGGGGTCGATTTTTGGTGGAAGGATGTGGATATCAATGTCTTTTCCTATTCTCAACATCATTGCAGATGTGAAGTGTCTGAGGTGGGAGGAGGTGACATCTAGAGGGAGGTTGGTATTTACAGCTGGGTGGATCAACAAAAAAACATAAAACTTGGGAGTTGATGCGGGAGCTGAAAAATGGGTCATCTTTACCTACCTTGTTCTTTGGAGACTTCAATGAGATTCTGTCAAATTTTGAGAAGTAGTAAGGGCCCACCAAAACCACAAAGATACATACAGGACTTCCGGGATGTGATTGATGACTGTGACCTTTCAGATCTGGGATACAGCAGTAATCCTTTCACTTGGCAGAGAGGTCTGACACCTGAAACGTTCATCTAGGAATGGCTAGACAGAGTGTTAGCATGCCCGGGCTGGGCTTCCAGATTCTACCAGGCTAGGGTGGTTCTGCCAAATATAAATCTGACCATGTGCCAGTCATTATTCACATAGAGTAGAGGAATAGGGATAAAAGACAAAGGTAGAAATTTTTCTTTTTTGAACCTATGTGGCTAGATGATGAGAGTTGTGAGCAGATAGGCAAGGAAGCTTGGGAGGAATGGCTATCTGCTGATATAGAGAAAATGCATGAGAGATGTAGTGGCAAACTAAAAACTTGGGCAAAAGAGAAATTTAGGAGGAGGAAGGAGAAAATCAAGGAGCTGGAAGGACAATTGGGTAAAGCTCAGTTGCTATCACCTAATAGGGGAAATCTAGATATATGTGCACAGATTGCAGCATAGCTTCAGCAATGGCACAGGAAGGATGAGGCATATTGGCATGCCAGAGCCAGAGTCAATGAAATGAAAGCAGGAGACAGAAACACGGCGTATTTCCACCATAAAGCTTCCCAAAGGAGGGAAAGAAACAAGATTGAAGGTCTAAAGAATGATGAGGGGTAGTAGTTGACCAAAGAATAAGATATTGAGAAGATCATCACAAGTTATTTTCACAATCTTTTTCAGACTTCAAATCCAACAGGTTGGGAGGAGGCTACACATGGGATATTGGAAAAACATTAGTCAGGAGGAAAGGGTTTATTTGGAGAGATATATTTCCACAGAAGAGATACAGAAGGCCCTAAAAAGCATGCACCCAAATAAAGCACCTGACCCAGATGGTATGAAGGCTCTCTTCTTTCAAAAATTCTTGCATATTGTGGGTGAGGATGTGGCTAACTACATAAGGGGGTGGTGGAAAGAAGACCGCAGTAGTGCAAATATTAATTCTACCTTGGTGGTGATGATCCCTAACGTACAAAAACCAACTGAAATTGGTGAGTTCAGACATATCAGTCTTTGCAATGTGATCTACAAAATAGCATCTAAAGTGGTGGCAAATAGATTGAGGCCCCTTATGGACAAAATTGTGATAGAGTAGCAGAGTGCTTTCATTCATGGTAGGCTCATCACTTACAATGCTATCATTGCATATGAACTTTTTCACACTATGAAGGGCAGTAAAGGGAGGAAAAATGGGCATATTGCATTGAAGTTGGACATGTCTAAGGCATGTGATAGGGTGGAATGGAGATTTGTTGATTACATTCAGGAGAAGTTGGGGTTTGGAGATAGGTGGAGGAGGAATACTATAGAATGCATGTCAACTATATCTCATTCCTTTGCCATCAAAAGGGAATGTACCAGGAAGACTCAACTGGCTCGAGGACTGCGACAGGGAGACCCTCTTTCACCATATCTTTTTATTTGATGTGTTGAAGCTTTCTCTACTTCCCTTCTCCTAGCATCTCAATAGAATGTTATTCATGGCATCCGGGATAGTCGTCAAGGCCCCCTCATTTCTCATCTATTCTTTGCAGATGACTCGATTCTTTTTGTGAGGGCTACTAAGGAAGAGTTCCTGAAATTAGCTACAATTATCAACCAATATGAACGGGCATTCAGACAGAAAGTTAACTTATCCAAGACTGAGGTAGCTTTCAGCAATGGAGTCATCAAGGAAAGGAAGGAGGAGCTGGTTAGTTTGTTATAGGTCAAGGAGGTGGACAGGAATGGCAAGTACTTGGGGCTCCCTACAGTAGTGGGTAAGTCCAAGAAGCAAGTATTTTCCTACATACAAGACAGAATCTAGAAAAAGATTCAAGGTTGGAAAGAGAAATTATTATCCAAGGTGGGAAGGGAGGTCCTCATCAAAGCGGTTGCCCAGACTATACCATCCTATATCATGAGCATTTTTTAGCTATCGTCCTATTTGTTAGATGCAATCAACAACACTATATCTAGGTTTTGGTGGGGTTTCAAAGGAACTGAATAGAAGATTGCATGGGTCAGTTGGGAGAACCTGTGTAAACCAAAGAACCAAGGAGGAATGGGTTTTCGTAACATTCACATCTTTAATCAAGCTCTCCTAGATAAACAAGTGTGGCGCTTATTCCACAGGCAGGATACTTTGGTACATATAGTTCTCAAAGCCAGATCCTTCCCTACAAACACTGTGTTGAAGGCAAGAAGAGGACACAATTTAAGTTTCACTTGGTGAAGTATTTGGAACTCAAAAAGCATTATTCTAGAGGGGATGCAGTGGAGAGTTGGTGATGGGACAAGCATTGACATTTGGGATGATACTTGGATTCCGAGCATGTAGGGAAGTCTGGAGTCAGTGTGGGGCATCTCATGCCTGACATTTTGCCATGTACATCAACTCATTGATGCCGAGAGAAGGACCTGGGACACAAAATGCATTTCTAATCTCTTCACGGTAGACACTGTGAGCAAGGTTCTTCCCCTACCATTGGGATTAACCAGGCAAGACGATTCGATCTTCTGGACACACATCAAGAATGGTGAGTATACTGTAAAGTCTGGTTACTAGATGGCGTCTCGGGCATCGCACGACATAGTGCACGAAGCATCTGGAGCAGGAAATGTAGCTTGGAAAGCCATTTGGAGAGGAGGCCTTATTCTGAAAGTAGCACATTTCTTGTGGCACTATGACACGACGGTTGTGGCCATGGTCAGTTGCCTATTCGATCACCATTGTCACCCAATATGGATCTGTGGCATCTGTGCAAGGGAGAAGGAGGACGTCGGGCACATGCTCTTCAGGTGTGCACAAGCCTAGGAGCTTTGGCGGGAGTGTTCAGTGGAGTTGCAGACCCGTGTCATACAGGTGGCGAGCAAGGAGGTGAAAGAAGCTATCATGGAGCTAGTGTGGCCGGATAGGAAGGAGGTGGACAAAGGAATCGTGGCATCGCTATGGGCAATATGGACAAGATAGAATGACATTAATTTTGGCAACAATGTGCGACCTCCATCTTTGGTTCAACAAGCATTGCTGGAGTTAATCTGAGGCTACAGGGAGGCGAACAAAAGAGACGTTAACAGGCCTACCGCTGCACCAAGATCAAGCTGGCAGCCTCCAGGTCAGTCGAAACTGAAATTGAACTGTGATGCTGCTATGGGGCTTCAAGGAAACGACAGTGTAGGCTTGGTCTGGAGGGACTTTAAGGGCATCGTCATGAGAATAGCAGGGCAAAGGAAGGTGACGATGATGGATGTACAGTGCACCAAAGCCTGGTCCGTACTTAAGGGTCTAAAGCTATCAAAAACATGGAACATCAGCAACCTGATAGTGGAGTCAGATTCGGAAGTAGTCATCAAGTGTATCAACACCAAGGAGAAGAGAAAGGACTTGTTAGGCATCATCCTAGAGGATATCTACCAGTTCATTCCTTATTTTTCCAGCATTTCATTTTGTTTTTGTAGAAGAGGGGCAAACATGCTAGCACATCAGCTGGCGTGTATGGCTACCTCAAGTAGCTTTTGCTTTAGTAATAGCTTTTTCTTTCCGTCTTTTATAACAGACTGTGCTGGGGAAGATTTGAATCCAATATAATAGCATATGTGTTTACCCTAGAAAAAAAAGAGGATATATTCATTTACCTATTAAGTGGAATACCTTGCCTTCCTCCTATTTCTAGTTGGAGACCGATGGTTGAATAAAACATGTATATTTCTTTAAAGGAGGAAAGAGAGTAATAATATATGGAATGTTATAATATGTCTTAAACTCAAAGAAGAAAGAAGGAAAGAGATGAGAAAGGAAAGGATGAGAGAAAGCATCTATATATATATTGGAATCACATGACATGGGGCATTCACGATCAATACATACCCCCTTGCCTTACGACCAAGAAAGGATCAGACTAGGGCTGCCACCATCCCTCTTCTTCTCCCCCTTCCTTTCTCTCATCACATGATCATTAGGGTTTCTCCTAAATATGTATAAACAAAGAGATTCTTGGAAGCCCTATATTTTATCTTGGACTACGCTACATAGCTTCTGCAGACCACGAAGGAACCTACAAGGTCCAGGCATCCAAAACCATCTTGCCTTTTCGATCACGCTTGCAACTGATCGCTAAAGGCAGCAACTCAGTCACAGTCAGGAATGAGGGTGGGCGTTCATCTCTATCCTTCATTCCCCCTACCTTTAGGAGGTTGTGATGATTGGAACTTGTCTGTGTGCCATCGAGAGTTCATGACATGGAGGTGGTGAATAGAAGGGGTGGATGTACCATAGCAGCGCTACACTATCACGGATCCAATGAGTAATGACAAGGACGAGGCGGGCTCGATGAGTAGGAGACAAGGATGCATGTGTAGTTGTGTTTGTACCACAGAGGCGGTAGTAGTCTAGAGAATGGGGGACATGGCGGTCGGCCAGCGCTGGTAACAGCATCAGGCCAGCCATGCCATTCGAGCATGATGTCGCGCTAGGAAGGGATCATGCCAAGCAGAAGAGAAAGAGGAAGATGGAGTCAAAAGGCCCAATTAGCCCTCGTCTCATGTTCAGGACTAAAGGGCTCAATGGTCATTTCTGTGACTTAAACTAGTCGAACTGGAATATTAAGATAAGGTATGTTTATGCCACATTGGACACTTTATATTTGACTTTTGAAAGTCATAGTAAATGTTAGGGTTATTTTAATATAGCCAACCTATATACCAAATCAATCAGGAGAACGAGAGGAACATGAATAAAATATCAAGATAACTATATATGCTTCCCATTTCAAAAGTAGTACCAATATGTGATAAAGTGGTGATTATCACATTAAAACCCTACTATTGGTGATTATGATGCTTAAATTAGTAAATCTAGTTAAATTGAGATGTCATCTGATATTGACTAACATAATGGAGATCTAAGATAATCACGATAAAAATTTGGGTATCTAAGGTGGAAAATCATGCATATAAAGAAACAAAGTCAAAGATTATAACTTGTGCTATGTTTATAATGAGTTTAATGTAATCCAAGTGTTTCTAATGGAAGGATATGATCAATCTAATGATTAGGGTTTAGAACCTAATCTTCTTAGGATATTAAAGTTGTATAATTTGACATAGTTTCCCTTGATGGCATAAAGGGTCTGACTTGATAATCAGGGTGACACATGACGATTAATGTGGAGTTATAACTTTAATAAACTA
This sequence comes from Alisma plantago-aquatica, assembly GCA_963693085.1. Taxonomy (NCBI): domain Eukaryota; kingdom Viridiplantae; phylum Streptophyta; class Magnoliopsida; order Alismatales; family Alismataceae; genus Alisma; species Alisma plantago-aquatica. Next base: position 384,139,323 of record OY856410.1, read on the forward strand.
TTATGTGAGAGAAATAGGGTTTGTACCCTTATTCTATATCCAAAACCTCAGATAACCCTAACACTGGGTTAGGTCGAGTAGGGTTTGATCTAATTAAAATGTGATGGTGACACTTTAGGATTTATAAACAGGCAGATTAAAATTAATTGCTTGCATTTCTTGTTGATTGGATAATCTGTTTGAACTATATATACTGCATGTTCTGCATGGCTCGCCATCAAGGTACATGGTTACGCTTATGATTACATGTATCAACTTCTAACATTTGTCGAGGTTCCTTGAAGATTGAATGAATGATATATGTTGTATGTTTATTTATTTCATGCAAATTATAAAGTCCTTATGAGTATCACTTAAGTAAATGATAATATCAAAACCCTAGGCTGACATATACCAATGGGTGATGAACACAAGCCTTGGAAGGGATGGTGATCACACCCAAGATAATATATCCATTAAGGGTTAGAATATGTAAAGAATATGCCAGTTATTATTCGCAATATTTGGCACTTATTATATATGATCGTGTTAGTTGCACACATTGTGGTTGCACCCCACGTACAAAGTATAACTTGTTATGTTGATCCACGTTTTGGTTTATCAGCATTTTAGGTACATGATGATTATGAAGATGTCAACATGTGATAAACCAGATGGAAATTATCTGAAAGCATTAATGATATGTTAAAGGAGGATTAGATAGCTAGTTACTTCCTCTCAACAGGTAATAGTTTTACGAGGAATATTATTGTATAATTTGTAAACAATATTTAGAATAAAATAAATTATTTTCTGTTATTTATTATTTTCTAAATCTAGATCCTTATGTAAAATTTATAAGTAATGGATTCATCTTTTTTGCCTTCCTTGATTGGGGGTTGCTGAAAAGTGAGGTTGTTACAGTGTGTGAGTTCGAGGATGTCTTTCCTAAAGAGTTTCTTGGTGGTACTCCTCCTATAGAGATTGATTTTTTGATCAATCTTGTTCTTAGATCACAACTGATAGCATAGTCACCCTACAGAATGGCACCCACAAAGATGCAGGAGTTAAAGAAGTAGTTGAAGGAGCTATTAAAGAAGGACTTTATCAGACCGAGCACTTCTCATTGGGGCGCTCCTATTTTGTTCATTAAGAAGAATGATAGTTCTATGAGGTTGTGCATCGACTACTAACAATTGAATAAGATTGTGAGAAATAACAAGTACATATTGTTGAGGATATATGATATGTTTGATCATTTGAGAGGTGTTTATGTGTTCTCAAAGATAGATCTGAGGTCAAGATGCCATCAGTTGTGGATCAAGGTGGATGACATACCCAAGTTAGCTTTTAGGACTAGGTATGGTCACTATGAGTGTTATGTTGTATGGGTTGATTAACGCAGAAGAAATGTGTATGGAACTGATGAATAGGGTGATCAGGTTGTATCTTGACCAGTTTGTGGTTGTGTTCATCGATGACATCTTGATATACTCTAGAGACAGCTATCAGCATCAGCATCATCTATAACAAGCATTGACGTTGTTGGGGCAGCACTGGTGTACACCAAGTTCAACAAATGTGAGTTTTGGTTGAAGGAGGTATCTTTTCTTGGGCACATGATATATGCTAGAGGCATTTGTGTGGAACTGAAGAAGGTGGGGTCTATGCTGGAAACAAAGCAACCTAAGATACCAACAGAGGTTGGTAGTTTCCTAGGCTTATAAGGCTACCACAGGAGATTTATTAAGAACTCCATTGTTGTGGCATTACCCCTAACCAAGCTGACAAGGAAAGGTGTACCTTTTATCTGGGATGACAAGTGTTAGTGTTCTTTTCAAATTTTGAAGGATAAGTTGACTAGTGCACTGGTGTTAGTTCTATAAGAGTAAGGAAAAGTTTATATTGTCTTTTACAATGTGTCAAAGAACAGTTTGGGATGTGTGCTGATGTAGGATAAGAACATGATTTATTTTGCTTCATGATAGCTTAAGAAACATGAGGAGAGATACTTGATGCATAATCTAGAGCTTGCAACTGTGGAGACACTATATGGAGAAAAGTGTCAGATCTTCACCGACCACAAGAACCTTCAGTATATCTTCTTGAAGTAGGAGATAAACATGTGACAGAGGAGATGGATGGAGTTGATCAAGGACTATGATTGCATGATAGACCACCATCTAGTGAAGGAGAACATGGTAGCTGATACGTTGAGAAGGAAGTCTTCATCATCACCTACTGATATGGAATAGTTGTGATCTTTGGTGTGCCATAAGCAAGACATGTTGGTGCCATTATGTCAGATGAATGTCCAAGTAGAAGTCTCCTTGTTGAAGGCTTGCTAGCACAATTTCAGGTGAAGCCCATGTTGATACAGCAAATCAAAGATGCACAATGTGTTGATACTCTGATACAACAGATCCAATTAGAGTTTGGTAGTGAGAAGCATGAGGGCTTCCATGAGACATAGAATGGGACAGTTTGTTTCCATAATAGGATAGTGGTTCTAGATGTTGATGGTCTGAGGAAGACGGTTCTTCAGGAGGCTCACTCTTCGATGTATGTGATTCATCGAGGAATTACCAACATGTACAATAAACTAAAGGATCAGTATTGGTGGTCTGGCTTGAAGTGCAATGTGGGTGAGTTTGTGGCAAGATGTCCTATGTGTTAGTGGGTCAAGGCCGAGCATCAGAAAATTGCATGGACATTGCAATTGTTTCCTATACTGTAGTGGAAATGGGATCATATCATTGTGAACTTTGTGGTTGGTCTTCCTAGGACAACCCAAGGTCATGATTCCATTTCGATGATAGTGGATAGGTTGACCAAGTCAACACACTTCCTTCCTATCAAGATGACATATACATTAGATTAGTTGGCATAGATATATGAGGATGAGATAGTGTGTTTCCATGGTATCCCAATGAATATAGTATTTGACAAGGTTCTTCAATTTACCAGTCATTTTTGGGAGCGTATGCATAAAACCATTGGTACACAATTGAAGTTTAATACAATGTTTTACCCACAGTCAGATGGTCAGTCAGAAAGGACCATTCAGATCTTAGAGGATCTGTTAGATCTTGTGTTTTGCAGTTTCTGGGAAGCTGGGGTGTGCATCTAAGTTTGATAGATTTTGTTTACAATAATATCTATCAGAGAAGCATTGATATGACACTGTATGAAGCCTTGTATGGGAAACATTGTCACTCACTACTTTTTTGGTATGGGACATGTGACTATTAGCTTTTAGGTCCTAAGCTAGTGTAACAGACCAAGGAGAAGATCAAAGTGATACATCAACAATTGTAAGAAGCCTACGACAGACAAAATTCTTATGTTCATAATTGACATAGACCTTTAGAGTTTCAAGTAGGAGATTATGTGTCTCCCCTTTGAAAGGTGTGTTGAGGTTTGGTAAGAAGGGTAAGTTGTCTCCCAGGTTTATGGGACCTTACCCTGTGGTGGCACATGTTGGGAAGGCATCTTACAGGTTGGCACATGTTACATCTAGTGTGCCATGTTTCTATATTGAGAAAGTGCTATCTAGATATACAATAAGTGTTGTAGCCAATGGAGGTTGAGTTCGAGGATGATGTGACATATGTAGAGGGTCATGTGTTGATCTTGGATAGGAAAGTGAAGAATTTGAAGAAGAATGATATAGTTTTGTGGAAACATTGTGGGGTGGAGGAAGCCATGTGGGAGTTAGAGGATGAGATGTGTAGGAATTACCCGTCTTTGTTCGCTTAGGATTTCAGGGGAGAAATCATTATTAGGGTTTAGGGTTGTAAGACCCCTAACCAAGATTTTTGGTTGACCTTGCTTGCTTAGAATAATTAGATGCTTAAAACCTTAATCTAATTGTTTGATGTTTTTTTGATAACATGTGACATGCTTATGTTTTCAGTTTGATAAAGTTTGAATGTTATTTGAGCTAGCTAAGCTTATATGTACTTGTTTTGGGCTTAATTGCAATTTACCCATGTTTAGGGTATATCTAGAAATTTGTCACATGCTTGATGTGTAATGCCCGGGCCCACTACCCAAGGCTCTAGCAAAGGTTCAGGAATGACGATGGGCCCCACATACCACCACTAGCCTTAACTGCGCGTTTTGTCCTCACTCACGTGCAAGTCAAGATAAACTTATCGACTGGTCACCCATCCTAGTACTACTCCAAGCTGAGCACACTTAACTATGGATTTCTTTAGGAATGGGATCCCTGAAAAGGAGGTGCACCGTGGTGATATGGGTAGTCCAATCATTCCTTTTAAGATCATTATATTCGCGGCCTCAAATCTTGGGACGTTACAATCTCCCCCACTTAGACTCTTGACATCCTCGTCAGGGCTCAAATATGTGGCCTCATAACATATCCCCATTTTAGTGCAGACCCAACATGGCCCATGGACACCCAACTCTCGATCACGGAATACTAGCGCAAGGGTGGCTACATCTACCATGGGCAGCCCTTTCCTACATGCCTAGACCGCATGGCTCAAGACTGGCATGCCACATGCCCATGTGGGCCCCACTTACTGGAGGGGTTATGGCTATGATACCATTTGTAATGCTCAGGATCACTACCCAAGGCTCTAGTAGAGTTTTAGGAATGACCACTCACATGCAAGTCAGGATAAACTTCTCGACTAGTCACCCATCCTAGTACTACTCCAAGCTGAGCACACTTAACTATGGATTTCTTTAGGAATGGGATCCCTGAAAAGGAGGTGCACCGTGGTGATATGGGTAGTCCAATCATTCCTTTTAAGATCATTATATTCGAGGCCTCAAATCTTGGGACATTACAATCTCCCCCACTTAGACTCTTGACATCCTCGTCAGGGCTCAAATATGTGGCCTCATAACGTATCCCCATTTTAGTGCAGACCCAACATGGCCCATGGACACCCAACTCTCGATCACGGAATACTAGCGCAAGGGTGGCTACATCTACCATGGGCAGCCCTTTCCTACATGCCTAGACCGCATGGCTCAATACTGGCATGCCACATGCCCATGTGGGCCCCACTTACTGGAGGGGTTATGGCTCTGATACCATTTGTAATGCTCGGGCCCACTACCCAAGGCTCTAGTAGAGTTTCAGGAATGACGACTGTCCCCACAGACCACCACTAGCCTTAACTGTGCGCTTTGTCCTCACTCACGTGCATGCCAGAATCAACTTCCCGACAGGTCACCCATCCCAGTACTACTCCAAGTTGAGCACGCTTAACTATGGAGTTTTTAGTGATGAACTCCCGAAAAAGGACGTGCACCTTGGTGATATGGGTAGTCTAATCATTCCTTTTAAGAGTGTTTTATCTGAGGCCTCAAATCCTGGGATGTTACAATATCCCTCACTTAGACTCTTGACTTCCTTGTCAAGGCTCAATTATAAGGCCTCATAATCTCTTCCCCATTTCAGTGCAGACCCACAATGGCCCATGGACACCCAGCTCCCGATCACATAATACCAGTGCAAGGGTGACTACATCAACCATGGAAAGCCCTTTCCTACATGCCTGGACCACACGGCTCAAGACTGGCATGCCATGCCCATGTAGGCCCCACCTTTTGGAGGGGAATTGGCTCTGATACCATTTGTAACGCCCGGGCCCACTACCCAAGGCTCTAGCAAGGGTTCAGGAATGACGACTGGCCCAATAGACCACCATAAGCCTTAACTGCGTGCTTTGTCCTCACTCACGTGCAAGTCAGGATAAACTTCTCGACTGGTCACCCATCCTAGTACTACTCCAAGCTGAGCACACTTAACTATGGAGTTATTTAGGAATGGGCTCCCTGAAAAGGAGGTGCACCTTGGTGATATGGGTAGTCCAATCATTCCTTTTAAGATCATTATATCTGAGGCCTCAAATCCTGGGATGTTACATGATGTGCCTCACATGTTTTCCCATCTTGGTGGAGAGAGAGTGGTACCTTTCTGTGCTTTTTTGCATTTTGGTTTGATGAGGTGGCATCATGTGTTGATGTTCTAGGGTTTGCTTGAATGCCCTAGTTTGATGTTGACCTTGAGTATTGACCGATGGCTTCCCTTAGTTTTTAGCAACCACCATGTTGTTTCTTTAACATTGGCTTCTACGGTTGACGATATTTTATGTACACCTAGTGGTCTTGGTGGTCAAAGAGCCAATAAGCCCTAGGGTGCATTCTATGTGACCAATGGTTTTGATATTATGTGGTCAATTGAGTTTGATCTCCTTTGGTCATGGAGTTCCTTTCGACTGATGGCTTTTTGGGCCAAGTGAGGTTGATGAGTTTTATTATTTTATCACCCATGATGCATGAGTGGGTGTGGTGCTTGCATGGCAAGTTTTGTGGACAAGTGGCACATGTTTTCATGACACCTAAACCTCCTTATCTCTCTATACCCTTGGATATATAAACCCCTCTCTTTTCATGCAAGTGATTCATTTTTCACCCTTTTCTTTCTCTTTTCTCTTTGGAGCTCGTCCCCCTTGTGTTCTTAGTGGTGAAAGAAGGATCTTGACTATGACACCTCATCACGCTAAATGAGATTACTCAAAACATAAAACACAATCAACTTATAATTAATCACATAGTCAAAAATGTGGAATAATTAAAAGCAAAATTTACATCAGGAACAAGTTCTGAAACATTTACATAAAGGTCCATCTTTTTCATTATCATATATTATAATAGGAATTTACATTTGTGCTCAATGACCTCAGCCACCTCTTGTGTACAAAAGAAGCATTTACATGTACATGCCATATCAACATACACTGGCATACTGCCAAAATCTCATGTCAATACATGTACCTCATCTAGAAAACACCTCCCATACTCGGGCCTGAGAGTGCAGGGATGATACTAGGACTCTACTACAAATATCTACAGCTGACCAACCTTCTGAATCTATTGATCACCAGGTTGATTCTCTTCCACAGCATGACCTCGACCTCATTTCCCATGACCACCTAAAAAGATGTGATGACCCACGGGTGAGACCCAATCCCAATAAGAGATATAGCTCTCTCCAACAGATATTGATTACATCAGATTGATAAATAGTAAATAAATTGAGCAGATATGGTATTAAATAAGCAATTTAAGTAAACTGAATAGTTAAATCATGCTAAGAAGTTAAGAAAATAAGCTTTAGCAATAAGTAGGATTACTTAATTTTCATAAATCTACTTCATGTATGATCTATGTAGTATAATGATAAAACATGGATTTCTCAACCATTGTGAGACGTATTTAACCCTAGTAGATATACACTACATGACTTGGATTAAATCTATTATTATGCCCTAGGGAATTTGAGTTGTACCACTCAAAGTCCAACTGACCACTATGAAGTGTTATTCAGTTCAGTATAAGATCTAGGAGTGTTGGTATCCTAAGATATCTTCCCTTCAGTCAGTGCGAGTAAACTACAGTGACATACCAGTCAAACTGCCAATAGTGACATATAGTCAAACTAATAACAACTTTTCTGTACTTGGTACATGTTACGACACTAGAAACTAAGGTATACAAAACCCTTTCATCTGAGGTACAACCGCAGTTGTCCTTAATCACATTAAATATTCGAGTTATGACCACAACCATCCTCCATAACCTACATATGTGGATGACAAGGATATATCCTCAACTTGCCACCTTACATACTCAATAGTATGTGCTCCAAGTTTCCCTTAGGAATACTTGTTTCACCATCCAACAAGTTCTGACATTGAAGATGGCTCTACGGCATAGGACACTACATGATTAGGGTTTCACTTCATTAGTTATTGCCAATTGGCTGAATTAAGGCTACATCAAACAAATGGCCACATGCTATCATTCATTGAAAATTAATGGACTATACTTGTCATCATACCATTACAAGGTACCAATTACTTATCATGTGATCCAGGGTTTCAACCTTATTGGGTCATGAAGCGGATATCACCTCTCAGGGCTCAAACATGCACAAAGGTCATTAATACCATCACATTAGTCCTTGTAATATTATCATTATTATTCTAGACCTTAAACAAGGCTCAAAAGATCATCATCACATATATATCCCATAGATTCTAACATGGCAAGGTACTGTGACACTCAATTAGCACTATATTGACATTTCCAGCATAAAGAGAATGTATTACATTGTCTAATTAATCATTCAAGAGGTCTAATTATAATCAATCACCATCAATTAATCATATTAGAATTGGTGTAACAACGATGTTTCATTAAGGGTACACATCCACTTGTTATGGTGATTTATCAAATTTATTCATACGAGGGCAAAGGTAAGACTACAAACTAAAGGCATTCAATCATAGAATTTTTATCACTAGGGCCCACATATAACACTATGAAAATCAGCATAATCCATACAATGTTGACACACCCAACCTCATCCATTGGATTGGGTTCATTGTTAAAGGTCATCAATTAGGGTATAGGTCCAACCATTAGATCCATTGAATCAAGTGATCATTGGTTTAGGGATGAATTGAAGCTACATTTAAGAGCTTGACTCACCATAGATTGTGGTGACCTGATCCACCATAAATTTTGACATCTTGAGCCACCATTGATTTATAGGATCATTACTACTATCATTTCTCACCATCAAATGTTACATTATTATTACCATTAGTTGATACCTCCATTAAGGCACTAACTATTTATCATTAAGTCTAATTGAACCAAAACATGACCTAAGGGGTAACCATCAGTTGTCACCATCGGTTGACACTATTAGTCACCACCATCGGTTGTCATGGTGCCACCATCAGCTGTCATGGTGCACCATCGGTTGACATGGTGTCACCATCCGGTGATGTAGTAGTGAAGGAAAAAGGCTTGAAAACCCTAGTTTAACCCATCAATTGTTAGGTACTTATCACTATAAATTGACCTACTAGCCTTCTCCACCATCCTATACCTTACTAAGGTTGTACACCTATTTACTGTTTCATTTTAGAACTGGAACAGAATAGGAAACACCATAAAAATCTAAAACTCTAGCAAGCATCATAGCTTCTATATGCAAGGATATTCGTTTTTAAGCAAGAACATAAGCAAACGATCTTAGAGTAAACAATATAAGTGAAGAAGGTTATAAAAATAACCTCTAATTATAATAATATACTTCTATAAGCAAGGATCTCAAGCAAAGGAGGCAAGGAAACCCAAGTTTCAGATCTGAACTCGGCCAAATAGGCATTGTTCTCCATAAAGAAGCAAACCCCTAGAAGAAAGAACAAGAAAAGATAGGTTCTTGAGTTCTAGAGAAAAATATACCATGGAAAATCAAGGTTCCAACATGGATAGAGGTAGGAGGAAGAAGAACATAGAAGGAAATGGAAGAAATAAGGAACTACTTATTTGTTTAGGTCAAGTTCACCAAGAAAAAGCTTTAGAAACCCTAGAAGGAAGCAAATTGGAACCCTAGATGCTTCTTCCAAGAAGATCGCCTTCTTCTTCTACTTTGGATATGTTTTCCACAGAAGAATAGAGAGAGAAGGAGGCTCTTAGCAGGAGGGAAGTAGTGGAGAGAAAAATCTTCATTTTGGTGACTAAGGATAAGGATATAAAGCTTGGAGGATAAGGTTGAGAAGAAGCATGAGGTGTACAAGCAGCTCTCCATGTGTCCATGGCTTAAAGCTTGCAAGGAAGAGAAAGAAGAAGGTCCAACAGCTGTTGGGTAGTGCTAGGCCATCGGTTGATGGTCTCCCAGGACAGCCACCAGCTGTTGGTCAAAGCTTACCTTTGTTTAATCATGGTTTAGGTCTAAAGATGGGTGAACCATCGGTTGATCATGTCCTTAAGTGAACCATGGGTCCAAGTGATCCAAACCAGCTTGAACCATCTACCTAGGGCCTTTTGGTGATGACCACTAGATTTTACACTATCTTTTGGTCACCATATGATTCCCAAGAAAGTGGAGCCTTCGGTTGATAGCCTTGAAGGTGCCTCATCCATGGGGGCGATAAACCCTAATTCAACATAGAATGAAATATCCTCCCATTCAAGGTAAAATTGAGAACCCCATGGATCAAAAAGCTCAATGATGATAAAAAAACATCTAAGGAACATAATTGATGGAACAATTTGCACATAAAACCCCTTTATTGGTTAAATTGCAAAAAAGTCCAAAATGTACATAAAATTGCATAACTTGCTCAAACAGTGTCCAAACTTGACCAAATTTGAAACTTAAGCTTGTATTATGATTCCAAAGCATATAACAAGGTTATATTAAGGTTTTAAGAATTCAATTATGGTAATTAATCTTGTTCAAAATTTTAAGTAAGTTTAGGGGCCTTACAGCTATAAACCCTAAATTGTGCCCCTGAAATCCTACGCAAAGAAAGATGGGTAATTCCTACGCATCTCATTATCTAACTCCTACGTGTCTTACTCCAAATTTTAAACCATTGGCTAGCTATGATTGTCGATACAGAGGCTCAGGACGCCACAATTTATAACTTCTGCAGCACCGAGCTACCCGCCGGCACGATAAACTTTGTGGGTGAAGCAGCCGGCGAAGCAAGATGCATACCCTTTCGGCTGCTTAAGTTAATTTGGGCTGCACGCCCATCTCTCCGCCAAGACTGGAGCCAGCCCTGGTTCAAAATTATAAACCCTCCAGTTCAAGCTGCAGAAGGATCAGGGGATTGCGCTTTCTGCACCATTCGTCACATCCAAGCGTTGAACCAAGAAATCCCTTTCTCTGCCCTGGTCACTGAAGATTTTCATTCCTTGAGAGGACGTTATGCGATGGAGCTCATCTGCGACAGACGGTTCTTCAAGGACCAAACGATGGCACCAGATGATGTCCCTCGCTACCTCTTCTCTGCTATCCAGCGACCGCAGCGGCGACCCTTCCGCCAAGCTCTAAAAGAGTCAGAGAAATCAAAGGGACCGGCCTCCACTACCGAGAAAAGCAAAGACGCCAAAGACCTGTTGTCTGCCATCATACCATCTTTTCCAGATTTCGATCTCAGTGCTTGCAAAGGCCTATCCAGCTACGAACTACGTCTCATTATGTCAAAGCTTTCCGCCGAGAATGATGAGCTCATTTTCATGTCTGGTGACATTCTTATAATGGCAGACACTCTGCGAGAATCTTTACAAATTAAAGGATCCCTCTCTGTTGGCCTTATGTCCACCTATCAGCTTCTACTCGGACAAGATCACCCCACAGCATACATGGCGTCTCCATATCTGAAGGATGATCTTTTAAAACTAAAGAACTTCGGCGCAGCTGAAACACTAATCTCATATCTACAACACACAATGCCAAAGTTCATCATGCTACCCTTCCTATACCATGAACACTGGCTACTTCTGGCAGCAAACCTACCGGATGGAACAATTACAATTTATAACAGTTCCGATAGCCAGTACAACCCACGACAGAAAGTTTACGTCGTAATGCCAAAAACACCCACAGAGGTAGTGGCAAAAGAGTGTGTTGAAAAATTAATTGATCTCCTTTGTCAGCACACAAAAGCTTATGCCAAAGAACACTTTCAACGCCCTTCCTTCTGCCACAAGTGTCCCCAGCAAATCCGACAATCCAACGACTGCGGCTTCCATGTCCTCTACTGGATGTTTACCATCTTAGTTCTTCAGAAACCAGTAGAGGATATGACTGACGTAGACTATCACGCCCTGCGTGGACAGTTTGCAGCTAAGATCCTCCAAGCACCAGGGGCAAGCTCAGCATTAACCGACGCCTAAACGCCCTTGTCCATGCATCTCTCAACCTATCCCTTTGACACTCTGTGGACAGAGTGCGTGATAAGTTAGGGGGGGGAGTGCACTGGACAAGGGCGAGGTATCATCCTTCTCCAACTCTGCTAACTCATTTTTTCCCGCACATCATTGTCAAACTTTCTTTTCGTACTTAGACTTTTTCCAGTAATTTTTTTTCAATAAAACAACTTCTAAGTATAACTTTCATCATGGAAAGTATCACCCTTACCTAAGTTAGAGATAAAGCAGTCCTCATATAAATAATAAGATTAGCTTACAGGCTTGAAATGGCGAATCCATAAATTCCATTCACTATTGGTTTTTATACTCTTAAATCAAGATGATTCCACAAAACTTTCACTAACACTATATCTTTCTTCTTCAACTTCTTCACTCTCCTGTCCAGGGTCAACATTGGACCTTACACATAAGAGATATCCTCATCTAACTCAACCTCTACTGGTTGGATTGTCTGATTTGTATCTAGATGAAACTTCCTCAACATGGAGATATGGAAGACATTATGTAACCTATGTAGCACTGGTGGTACCTCCAACTTGTATGCCACCTTTCCAACACGAGCCAAGATAGGATATGGTCACATGAATCTAGGAGCCAACTAACCCATCTTTCCAAACCTCAGCACACCCTTCCAAGGAGAAACTTTGAGATACACTCAATCTCCCACTTGGAACTCAAGTAGTCTATTATGATTGTTTGCATAATACTTTTGTCTATCTTGGGCTACTTTCAACTATTGTTGTATTAGTTTAATCTTTTCTGTAGTCTGTTGTACTAGCTCAAGACCCAAAAGTTGATATTCACCTATCTCATACCAGCAAAGTGGATACTGACAACATATCCCATATAGAGCCTCATATGGAGACATATCTATGCTTCTCTGATAACTATTATTGTAGGAAAACTCTATCAAACTGAAATGTATATCCCAACTTCAAGAAACTATAAGACACATGCCCTCAAGAGATCCTCTGAAGTCTAAATAGTCCTTTCAGATTGGCCATCTGTCTATGGATGGAAATCCATGTTGAACCTTAGGTGTATTCCCATCGCTACATGTAGATGTTCCCAAAAAGTACTTGTGAACTGTGGACCTCTGTCAGAAACTATACACACTAGAATGTCATGCAGACGGGCTATCTCATCAATGTAAGGCCCTTGAACTTACTTAAAATTTTGAACAAGCTTAATTACCACAATTGAGTGCTTATAATCTTAATCTAAGCTTTCTTTATGCTTTATAATTATAAGAAAAGATTAAGTTTCAAATTTGGTCCAATTTGGACATTGTTTGAGCAAGTTATGCAATTTTATGTACATTCTAGACTTTATGCAACTTACCCAATTATGGGGTTTTCTTTACAAATTGTTCCATCAGTTATGTTCCTTATATATATTTTTATCATTCTTGAGCTTTTTGAGTTATGGGCGCTCAATTGTACCTTGAATTGAAGGAGATTTCATTCTATGTTGAATTAGGACTTTAACCCCCCATGGATGAGCCACCTTTAAGACTAACAATTGAAGGCTCTATTTTCTTAGGCTTAAGCTGACAACCCAGAAGTCCCCAGCAATCAGTGGACTTTCTGTTTTCTTATCCATGCAAACTTAAAGTTATGGACACATGGAGAATCATTGGTACACCTCATGCATTTCTCAAAACTTATCCCCTAAACTATATATACTTATCTATATGCCAAAACGAAGCCTTTACTCTCTGAAACTATCCTTTTGCAAAGGATCTCATGTTCTCTCTTCTTTTTTATTTAAAGACCTTCTCAAGATATAAGAATAGGATGATCATCTTGGAAGGAGCATTTAGGGTTCTGATTTGCTATCTTATAGGATTTCTAAAGCTTCTTCTTGGTGAATGTGATTTGAACAAGTAAATAGTTCTTACTTTCCTCCATTTTATTCTTTTTTCCTCTTCATTCTACCTCTCACTAGGTTGGAACTTTATGTTCCATGGTAGATATTTCTCTATAACTCAATCATTTATCCTTCTTGCTTCTTCTTTTAGGGTTTTTTCTTCCTTAAGGAAAAGGGTATCTAGTTGGCCGAATTCAGATCTGCAATTTGGATTTCCTTACCTTCTTTTTTTAGGATCCTTGCTTCTAGAAGTTAGTTCCTATCAATAGAGGTGAGATTTATAACCCTTCTCACTTATATTGCTAACTTCGAGTTGATTTTTTGATGTTCTTGCTTAAAACGAATATCTTTGTATATAGAAACAAGTTTATGTGTTTATCTTGGTAAAATTCCCACCATAGTAATGGCGGTGGTTCTTGCTGTTATAGACCATGTATGTAACCATATAGACCTTGATCTTGTAGGTGATGATCTTAGCCATGTAGGGTGGTGCCTGACACCTTGGTTTAGTCACATTTTAAACCATGACGGCTTATAGTCGACACCCTAACACATAAGGGGTAAACTGTGATGGTTTGCACCCTAGCCATGTTGCAAATTGTGATGGCTGGTGGCCAATACATACGTTGGTGTTAGGCTGATATCATATATATGGGAGTAACCCATGACAATCTAAAACCAATACACTTGTTTTTCATTAGTGTCAACCATGATGGTTAGTGAACGACACATACCATATTGTTGGAAGACCATGACACCATGTTGCTATCAGGCCAAAACCCTAGCCGTGACAACAAACCGTGATGATCTGTGGCTAATACCCCAATCATAGCAACAAAATGTGATGTCATGTGGCTAACGCCTTGATCATAGTAACATCCCATGACAGTCTGTGGCAGACGCCCTACCATGGTTATAAACTGTGATGGTTAATGGATGATACACTTTTGGTGATGATAGGCTGACATGTTTTTGATGGTATTAAATAGATACATCATGAAGATATACCTATGTTGACATTAGGTCGACACACCCTGATGTTAGAAAACCGGTACACCATTTCGGTGTTAAAACCATTACACCATGGAGATAACAAGTCGTTATCCATAGAGGAAGTATAAACTGATACTCTATGCTAGTGTTGAATTGGATGGTTGGACCCATACCTAATTAATGTTTTAAATAATGAACCCGATCCAATGAATGATATTGGATGCTTCAACAATGAATGGATGAGAATGAATCCCATAGTATTATAAGAGGTTTCTAATAAAGAGAATTCAATGGAACAACACCATTGAACTTGTAGTCTTACTTTTGCCCTCGTATAAATATATGAATAAATCACAATAACAAAAGATGTGTACCTTTAATGAAACATAGTTTGATACATCAACTCTAATATAAAGAAATGATGATGTTTGGTTATAATTAGATCTCTGGAATGATTAATGTGACAATATATTACATTCTTTTTGGATTGAAACTCAATGTTGTGCTAATTAAATACCATTGAGCACTACCATGTTTAGCCTATGGGATAATTATGTGTTGATGATCTTTTGAGTCTTGTTTAAAGGCATAGAATGATAATGATAAACATGCAGGGAATAATGTGATGGTATTATTGACCTTTGGGCATTCTTGAGCCCTGATTAAAGTGGAATCATGTTCATGTTCCAATAAGGGTTGAAACCCTGGGACTTGTGATAAGAGATGGGTATTTTGAAATGGTATGAGGACAAATATGGTTCATTACAATGCAATGAGTGATATCATGTGGTAATGGGATTAAGATTTATATATCAAGCATTTTATATCTTCTGAAGTTGCAATGTTTACACTTCTTCTAGAAATGAGTTAGGGTTTGTATGTCCATTTGAATGATAAAACCTTAATTTACTCAAATGCCAATAAATAACCAAGTGTAACCCTAATCATGTAGTTTCCTTGTGCCATAGATCCATTCCAGTGTCAGAACTTGGTGGGTGGTGAAACGAGTAACTCCTATAGGAAACTTAGAGCGCATAATTTTGAGTATGCGGGGACAGCCTGGTACCCTAATATCAAGCAATTTGAGGATGGACATGATTGTGCCTCGGATAATATGATATTGTGATCTGTGAAAGGTAGCAGTATAACTATGGGATGCCTCTTATTGAACGTCTATGTGTGAGCTATTCTCTAGCTCTGTGACCTATACCAAGGTGGGCTAGTTGTTTTCAGTTGACTATATGTCACTGTTGGCAGTTAACTGATATGTCTCTATGTTGTCTTTAGTACTAATCGGGAGTTGGTGGTGAGATCATGGAGTCTGGCTCTTCCATAGATCTAGTATGGCACTAATTTCAACTTAATAGTGATCAGTTGGACTTTGAGTAGTACGACTCAAACTCCCCAGGGCATAATAATAAAAGATGTAATACAAGTTGTGTAGTATATTTGTTAAGGACAAATATGTTTCACATTGGATGAATTATTTCTTACCTTGCTTTCATACTACACAGTGCTTATAAGATGCTATTATAAAATATTTGAGTAGTTATCCTTATTGTTAAGTTTAATTTCTTAGTATGCTTAAATTGTTTAATGTGCTTAGATTTCTTATTCAATACCCTATCTTCTCAGTTTATTTACTGTATATTAATCTATTGTAATCAATATCTGTTGGGGAGAGTTATATCTCTCACTGGGACTAGGTCTCATCTGTGGGTCACCGCATCTTTTTAGGTGGTCACCGATAGTGTAGATGAGGTTGTGATGTGGAAGAGAACTAGCCTGGTGATCAATAGATTTAAAAGGTTGGTCAGATGCACATAGTAGTATTAGAGTCCTAGTGTCATCCCCGTACTCTCATGTCTGAGTATGGGAAGTGTTTTCTAGACAAGATAATTGTACCGACACAAGGTTTTGATAGTATGCCAGTGCATGTATATATGGCATGAATATGTAAATGCTTCTTTTGAACATAGGATGTGGCTGAGGCCACTGCGTACATATGTAAATTACTGTTATAATGTATAAGAATGAAAAAGATGGACCTTTATGTAAATATTGCATAATTGGTTCATGATGCAAATTTTTGGTTTTAATTATTCCACATTTTGACTATGTGATTAATCGGTAGTTGATCATGTTGTATGTTTTGAGTAATCTCATTTAGCATGGTGAGGTGTCACAATTAAGTTGGTATCTGACCCCTAGGTTTTCCGAATCTACAGGGACATAGGACTTAGGTTTGAGTTTGTTCTTATGTATCCAACATATTTGATCATAGCTTATGCTTATGTAGATATGTCTAGAGGACAAGAAGAACATGCAAAAAGTATCTAGGTGGCACCAGGAGGTGGTGTTAGGAGGCAGGCAAAAGATGAGAGAGTGCTAGAGATAGGGCCAGAGCAGCCCGCAATGCCTCAGATGAACCTGACAATGATGGCCAATCCTGAGTTTTAGTCTATGTTCAGATAAATGATGGCTACGATTACAGATATAGCGGACAAAGAGCTAGCACCTCAAGCCAGGGTAACTATCCCTACTATGTAATCCCAAGGTGACAGAAGGATGTTTGAACATCTTCGACGTGTTGGGGTGATTGAATATGTTGGTACTTCAGACCCAGCAGATGCTGACATGTGGCTTACAGAGCTGGAGAAGGCTTTCAAAATTCTAAACATCCCTGAAGAAGACAAAGTAAAGCATGTTGTCTACCTATTGAAGGGAAGTGTTGGCCACCGGTGAGCCATAGAGAAAGACAAAAGGCCAGGGGTGGTGATAGGATGGTAAGAATTTCGGTGGGAGTTTGTCAGCCGATACTTTCTAGAGACTTATCTAGAAGAGAAAATCTCCCAGTTTTAGAAGATTAGACAATGTGCAATGTCTATTAATGAGTATGAGTCAAAGTTCATGGAACTTTTGAGGTTCTTCCCTCACATGGCAGCCACTGACAAGGAAAGGTTTGGTAGGTTCGAGAAGGGCCTAAGTACAGAGTTAACTACAACAACATCATCCCTAGAGAATATGGAAAGGTTTTACACTTTAATGGAATTTGTAAGGAGAATTGAGAGGTCTTCCATAGAAAAGTGTGACACTCATGCTAATAAAGGACCAAACCAATTCCAATGACAATCATATGGAGGTTTTAAGAAACCAATGTTTACTCCACCACAGTCATAGCAGAGGTCAACTTTTAGTGAACAAAGGTCTTTTACTCCATCTCAGTGGACCCTGAGTAGGGGAAGAGGTCATAGTTTTACACCTATAGGAGCTTAGAGTACCTCCTTATTTTCAGTAGCAGGGATGTCAAGGCCATTCTATGAGAGAAAGACTTGCTTCAAATGTGGACAGACTGGTCATACAAGGTCGTATTGTACAATAAGAGATAAGGAGGTGACCCAGCAACTAAGATAGAGTCAGTATGGTTCACAAGAACAACAACAACAATTTGGTTCTGGTAGTGGCAGAGGACGCAGTCAAGCATCACAGGAAGGATCCTCTAGACAGGAAAGAAGAGGACATGGATGATAGTAGGCGATGACTAGGTTTTATGCCATGAGCCAACCAGAAGCAGTGGTCAATCCACGAGTCGTGACAGGTCAAATGGAGTTATTTCATTTTGATTTGTCTGCTTCTTATTTTATATCAATATTAGTAGACCCAAGTGCAACACACTCCTTTATCACTAGAGAACTGATAAGTATTTGTTATCTGCCTATTAGTTATAGATTTGATATCCTGTATCTAGAAACTCCTTTGGTTGGTTCCACCGAGTTGTGGGAAGTATGCTCTTCTTGTGTTCTTTATTTTTCTGGACACAACATTCAAGTAGATCTTTTACCACTTGACATGAATAGTTTTGATGTGATCTTAGGAATGGATAACTTGGAAAAATATAAGGTAGTTATAGACTGTAGTACTAAAGTGGCAACATTCCATGATGGATATGTACATTGGATTTTCCAAGGTGATAGAAAGATTCTTCCTGCGTGTTTAATGCCATCTAAAGTGGCAACATTCTGTGATGGATATGTACATTGGATTTTCCAAGGTGATAGGAAGATTCTTCATGTGTGTTTAATGTCATCTATGATAGCAGAGTGGTTGATGAGACAAGGATGTGAAGCTTTCTTAGCTCATGTTGTGGATACCAAGGCAAGAGGTCCTAGTATCTAGGTGGTACCAGTGGTACAAGAATTTGAAGGTGTTTTTCCTAATGAATTTCCTAGTGTTCCCCCTCCTACAGAGATGGACTTTGAGATCAATCTTGCACCTGAAACACAACTGATAGCAGAGTCACCCTACATAATGGCACCAGTAGAGATACTGGAGTTAAAGAAATAGTTGCAGGAACTGTTAGAAAAAGGTTTTATCAGGCCGAGCACATCCCCTTGGGGTGCTCCCATGATTTTTGTTAAAAAGAAAGATGGTTCAATGAGGTTATGTATAGACTACAGACAGTTGAACAAAGTGAATATAAAGAATAAGTATCCTTTACCAAGGATTGATGGTTTTTTTTATCAGTTGAGAGGTGCCACTGTATTTTCAAAGATAGACCTCAGGTCAGGTTAGAATCAGATGAGGATTAAGGTTGATGACATACCCAAGTCAGCTTTTAGGACTAGGTATGGTCATTATGAGTTTGTGGTTATGTCATTTGGGCTAACCAATGCACCTGCAGCCTTTATGGATCTAATGAATAGAGTGTTTAAACCTTATCTTGATCAATGTGTGGTCATGTTTATAGATGACACCCTGATATATTCTAAGGATAATCAGCAACATGAGCAACACCTTCACCATACATTGACCTTGTTGAGGCAGTACAGGCTATATGCTAAGTTTAGCAAGTGTGAATTTTGGTTGGCCAAAGTTTCTTTTCTAGGATATGTTAAATCAGCTAAAGGCATTTGTGTAGACCCTAAGAAGGTTGAATTTGTACTAGAATGGGAATAACCCAAGACAACAATAGAGATTCATAGTTTCTTAGGTTTGGCAGGCTACTATAGGAGGTTCATCAAGGATTTCAGTTCTGTAGCATTACCCCTAACCAGGCTAACCAGGAAAGATGTTCCTTTTGCTTGGAATGATAAGTGTCAATGTTCCTTTTAGTTGTTGAAAGAAAAGTTGACCAATGCACCTGTGTTAGTACTTCCAGAGCAAGGGAAAGGCTATTTTTTTTTTGTGATGCTTCAAAGAATGGGCTGGGATGCGTGTTGATTCAGGATAAAAATGTGATTTCTTTTGCTTTGCGGCAGCTTAAGAAACATGATGAGAACTACCCAACGCATGATTTAGAGCTTGAAACGGTGGTCCATGCTTTAAAGATCTGGATACATTATTTTTATGGAGAGAAGTGTCAGATATTCAACGGCCACAAGAATCTGAAGTATATTTTCTCAAAATAGGAGCTGAATATGCGGCAGAGGAGATGGATGGAACTAATCAAGGATTATGATTGCATAGTAGATTACCATCCTGGAAAGGAGAATGTGGTAGCAGATGCATTAAGTAGAAAATCATCTTCATCATCTATAGACCAGGAAAAGTTATGCTCCCTAGTGTGTCATAAATGTGATATGTTAGTGTCACTTTTCCAGATGAATGTACAGTTAGAAGTTTCTTTACTGGAAGGTCTATTTGCACAGTTACAAGTTAAACCTAATTTGAGATAGCAGATTCATGATACATAACTGAATGATATTGTGATACAGAATGTTCGATCATAGGTAGGCAGTGAGAAGCATGATGGATTCCATGAGAATGAGGATGGAACAGTTTGTTTCCATAATAGGATAGTAGTTCCTGATGCTGATGGATTGAGAAAGATGATACTTGAGAAGGCTCACTCTTCAATGTATGCAATGCATCTTAGAAGTACCAAGATGTACCATAACTTGAAGGACCTGTATTGGTGGCCAGGATTAAAGCGTGATGTGGCAGAATTTGTTGTCAGATGTCCAGTTTGTCAACAAGTAAAGGGTGAGCACCAGAAGCCTATAGGGACGTTACAACCTTTACCAATACCACAGTGAAAATGGGATCATATTACTATGGACTTTGTGGTTGGTCTTCCTAGAACAGCCAAGGATCATGATTCCATATGGGTGATAGTTGATAGATTTACTAAGATAGCTCACTTTTTGCTAGTCAAGACAACATTTATAGTAGATAAGTTGGCACTAGTATATGTTGATGAGATAGTTTGTCTACATGGAATTCCAGTAACTATAGTCTGTAATAGAGTCCACAATTTACAAGTCATTTTTTGGGAATGTCTACATTCAGCAATGGGAACATAGTTGAGGTTTAGTGTAGCTTTTCATCTGTAGACAAATGGCCAGTCTGAAAAGACTATTCAGACTTTAGAAGATCTCTTAAGGGCATGTGTGTTGCAGTTTCTTGGAAGTTAGGATTTACACTTGAGTCTAATAGAGTTTGCCTATAATAATAGTTATCAGAGAAGCATAGATATGTATCTTTATGAGGCTCTGTATGGAAGACGATGTTGGTCTCCTCTTTGCTGGTATGAAACACATGAATATCAACTTTTAGGTCTTGAGCTAGTGCAGTAGACTACAGAAAAGATTAAAGTAATACAACAATAGTTGAAAGCAGCCCATGATAGACAAAAGTCTTATGCAGACAACCGCTGAAGACCGCTAGAGTTCCATGTGGGAGACAAAGTATATCTCAAGGTCTCTCCTTCGAAAGGGGTGCTAAGGTTTGGAAAGAAGGGTAAGTTGGCTCCTAGGTTTATGGTACCATACCCTATCTTAGCTCGTATTGGAAAGGTGGCATACAAGTTGGAGCTACCTCCAGAGCTGCACAAGTTGCATAATGTTTTCCACATCTCCATGTTGAGGAAATGCCATCTAGACATAGAGCAGACAATCCAACCAGTAGAGGTTGAGCTAGATGAGGATATCTCTTATGTTGAAGGTCCAGTACTAATCCTAGATAGGAGAGTGAAGAGGTTGAAGAAGAAAGATATTATATTAATAAAGGTTCTATGGCATCATCGTAATGTAGAGGAACCCACATGGGAACTATAGGATGAAATGTGTAGAAAGTACCCATCTCTCTTTGTATAGGATTTTGGGGTGAAATCCTTGTTAGGGGTTTATAACAGTAAGGCCCCTAAACTTACTTAAAATTTTGAATAAGCTTAATTACCATTGTTGAGTTCTCATAATCTTAATCTAACCTTGTTTTATGCTTTGTAATCATAAGACAATCTTAAGTTTCAAATTTGGTCCAATTTGGACATTGTTTGAGCAAGTTATGCAATTTTATGTACATTTTGGAATTTTCTACAATTTACCTAATTAAGGGGTTTTCTTTGCAAAATGTTCCATCAATTATGTTCCTTGTATATTTTTTTATCATTCTTGAGCTTTTTGAGTTATGGGACGCTAAATTGTACCTTGAATTGAAGGAGATTTCATCCTATGTTGAATTAGGTCTTCAACCCCCCATGGATGCTCTACCCTTAAGACTAACAAATGATGGCTCTACTTGCTTGGGCTTAATCCGACAGCCCAGTAGTCCCTAATAGTCAGTGGACTTGCTATTTGGTTATCCATGCAAACTTAAAGTTATGGACACATGGAGAATCATTGGTACACCTCATGCTTTTCTGAAAACTTATCCCCTAAAGTATATATACTTATCTCTATGCCAAAATGAAGACTTTACTCTCTATAACTATCCTTTTGCAAAGGAAATCATGTTCTCTCTCTTCTGTTCTGCAACGACCTTCTAAAGGTATAAAAAGAGGACAATCGTCTAGGAAGGAGAATTTAGGGATCTGGTTTGCTATCATATAAGCTTCTTCTTGGTGAATTTGACTTAAACAAGTAAATAGTTCTTCCTTTCCTCTATTTTCATCTTTGTTCCTCTTCCTCCTACCTCTCACTAGGTCGGAATTTTCTGTTCCATGGTATATGTTGCTCTAGAACTCAAGCATTTATCCTTCTTGCTTCTTCTTCTAGGGTTCTTACTTCCTTGGGTACCTAGTTGGCCGAGTTCAGATCTGCAATTTGGATTTCCTTACCTTCTTTGTTCGAGATCCTTGCTGCTAAAAGTTTGTACCTATCAATAGAGGCAAGATTTATAACCCTTCTCACTTATATTGCTTACTTCTAGTTGATTAGTTTATGTTTTTTTCTTAAAACGAACATCTTTGTATATAGAAACAAGTTTATGTGCTTATATTGGTAAGATTCCCACCATAGTAATGGCGGAGGTTCTTGCTATTACAGACCCTATCTATAACCATCTCGACCTTGATCTTGTGGGGGATGATCCTAGCCATGTAGGGTGGTGCCTGACACCTTAGTTTAGTCACAATTGTAAACCATGATGGCTTATAGTCAACACCCTAATACATAAAGGGTAAACCGTAATGGTTTGCATCCTAACCAAGTTGCAAACTATGGCGGATGGTGGCCAATACATATTTTGGTGTTAGGTCGATATCATAGATATGGTAATGACCCATGATGGTCTAAAATCGATACATTAGTTTTGCATTAGTGTCAACCATGATGGTTAGTGAACGACGCGCCCCATATTGTGGGAAGAACGTGACACCATGTTGCTATCAGGCCAATGCCCTATCCGTGACAACAAATCGTGACGGTCTATGACTAATTCCCCGACCATAGAAACAAACTGTGATAGTCTGTGGCTAATGCCCTGATCATAGTGACATCCCATGATGGTATGTGGTTGATGCCCTACCATGGTTATAAACCATGATGGTTAATGGCTGATACACTCTTGGTGATGATAGGCCGACATGTTTTTGATGGTATTAAACTGATAAATTATGAAGATATGCCTATGTTGACATTAGGTCAACTCACCTAATATTAGCAAACTAGTTCACCATGTTGGTGTTAAAATCATTACACCATGGAGGTAACATGTCGTTATCCATGGAGGAAGTATCTGTTATCCATGGAGGAAGTATAAACTGATACTCTACGCTAATGTTGAATTGGATGGTTGGACCCATACCTAATTAATGTTTTGAATAATGAACCCAATCTAATGAATGAGATTGGATGCTTCAACAATAAATGTATTAGAGTGAATCCCATAGTCTTATAAGAGGTTTCTAATAAAGACAATTTAATGGAACAACACCATTGAACTTGTAGTCTTACCTTTGCCCTCGTATAAATACATGGATAAATCACCATAACAAGAGATGTGTACCTTTAATGAAACATAGTTTGATACATCAACTCTAATATAAAGAAATGATGGTGTTTGGTTATAATTAGATCTCTAGAATGATTAATGTGACAATGTATTACATTCTTTTTGGGTTGAAACCTCAATGTTGTGGTAATTAAATACCATCGAGCACTACCATGTTTAACCTATGGGATAATTATGTGTTGATGATCTTTTGAGTCTTATTTAAAGGCCTATAATTATAATGATAACCAAGCAGGGAATAATGTGATGTTCTTAATGACCTTTGGTCATGCTTGAGCCCTGATTAAGGTGAAATCATGTTCATGTTCCAATAAAGGTTGAAACTGTGGTGACCGTCTCGCGAAAACAGGATTAACTAATGCGGAAGCGGTAAACTCTATGGAAGCGATTGTTTAACTAGCAACGGAATAATGAAAAATCACTAGAAATTAAAACTTTTTAAGAAAAGATCTTTAATCCATAAAACTTCTTTATAAGAAACAGGATAAACAGTTTACATCATGTTTTAACATTACATCTCTATGGAATCACCTCTCGAGTGATTACATACATCCATTGCCCTGCTAACTGTACAAGGAAAGATACAACAAAGTCTCGAGGCTTAAAGCCAAAAACCTCAGACCTACTGACTCCTAGGACCTGAGAGTACAGAGACGACATAAGACATACTATCTACAAGACTTGACAGTCAGTATCTCCACCTGAGATTCACTGTTGCCCCTGATACTGTTGTTGTTGTTGTTGTTGTTGCTCATTTTTAAATGGATTCCTTCATCCTCGGCGTCTACCTAAAAAGAAGGATCCCACGGGGGTGAGACAATTTAACAATTGTCCCAGCGAGAGTTATAACTCTCCGCCAGAAGCTTTGTTATTGCAATAAGGAATAACATTAAGCAGTATGATTATTAACATTTAACAGCAGGTTTAATGTCAGTAAAACAACATTTCAATTATAATCTAATTGGATATCAAAGCATATCTCATTAAAGAATATGAAGAACATATATAAACTATGTAACATCAAACATTTGTTTCTCGTAGTTCAACCTATGCAATTATGCTACACGGCTGATTATATTTTTCAAACATTATTATGCCCTGTGGAGATGAGGTATACCGCTCATTCTCCAACCAACCATTGCGAAATCGTGTCGGTACCATACATAGGTCATCAAAAGAGCCAGATTCTTATGACCTCATCTTCCTCAGGTCAGTAAGAGGATTTACCTGCAGGACATCTTGTGTTTCTGCTATGATAGCTATCCAGGGTATTCTGGAAACTTCGCTATAGAGTTACAGTGGTATTTTGTACTCTCTTCGTCATCGAAAGATCTCTTGTTTATCTCTCATCGATGTGGTATTGGTGATTTCTTTGGGAGATTGGTGATACATCATCCCAGTATAAACATATAATGAAGGATTGATAGGTTAATAGTACATCCTACATCAATACCTACATTAGGACATAAGGATATTCGCATCCATAAACCCCTATATACTCACAAGTATATGATCCAGGAGTTCCCTTAGGAAAACCTGTTTCACCATCATTTGGTCTCTGACAATGATGGATCTATGGTCAGGGCCCTACATGATATGATCATACTTGATTATTTAAGTACATTTTAGCATTCTTTTAGCATCAAGCATGTTTTCAAACATAAACAATTAAAACATCTACTATAGAAGAAGAATACTAAATGTATCAAGTTTATTTCACATAAATTATCATTCCATAACCATATCATCATTATGGTTCAAGAACAGGGGTGTTCAAACCCTTAAATCATCATAAGTCATCTAATAGCATGACCTTAATTGTAACAATGTAAATATTACTCAAGGCTCTTACAGCCCATCATTCACATATGTTATCTCTTAAACAAGGCAACATAGTATATCATTATTCATAAAGCTTATAAAATGCTTTTAATGAATAAAACATCATAACCCTTGCCTGACTATGATTACCTTTTTCTAGCAACCTGCATGATTAGCATAATTGAAGACATGCATATATAACAACATCAGCACAATACCAATTCTTTTCAATTTATTCATAGAACACCACGGTCGTGCCACCTTGCACGGTCGTGCAAAGTAAAGCTACCATGGTCGTGCTCCCTTGCACGGTCGTGCTATCAACATCATACCATGACCATGTTACATCACCATGGTTGATTTCTAGGGTTAGGGTTTATTCAACTCAATTAGGGTTATTAAACCCCTTTGACTTATAAGGCATAAGGATTCCTCATATTATAATTCATTCAAAAGGGTTTCATACTTAAAAGCATAACCCAAACCTAGGGTTAAAGTACCCTACCTTTCACTAATTAGGGTTTATATTCATATCACATCTCCCCTAGATTAGGTTTATGATTAATATCCCTCCATTAGGGACTACTATTTCACATCATGTTATTCCCCTAGAATTAGGGTTTACTATTCACATTACATGATTTACCCTAAAATTAGGGTTTACTATTCACATCACAGTAAATTGAGGTCTTACCATCATTATTTATGAAGATTACTTTCATTAACACCTTCAAATTAAGTTAAGATTCATAAACTCCATAATTAGGGTTTCCACGATCTCCTTATGAAGGATCATACCCTATTGGTGTGTATTGATACATTTTAAAGGTATCTTATTTGATTGTCATTGATATTAGGAGTCTTCTCTCTCCTCTTACTAATAGATGATGTTTACATCACTCTTGATTAGGTTAAGTCAACTCAACTTTGACTGACATAAGTCAAGTCATCACCATTAAGGTCATTAGGGTTTACCTGATCGAGGGTACTAGTCACACTAACCCACAAATGGTACTTTTGTAATCTTCACCATTGACCCTAACATACATTAGTTTACTAATTACTTAAACCCTTAATGACTTTAGGTGTCTTCAGGGTTTAGGTTAAACAACCATTGAACCATCTAAGTCTTTAAAGCATTAAGCATTCTTGACCTAAAAAGATTCCAAACGGTTTTACACTTTCAACCTCCAAACGGTTTTGAAACCGCATGAATCCAAACAGTTTTGAAACTGTTTGGTCCCAACCGGTCTTGAGACCGTTTGGTCCCAAACGGTCTTGAGACCATTTGGTCCAAACCTCCTCAAAACCGCATGGACCAAGGATGGTCTCAACTACACCAATCGGTTTAGGGTTCTCAATATTGATTCCTTCAATCATTGAATTCATGGAACCAATCATCAATTGGACCTATCCTCATACTTCAATTGAGTTAAATAGTTCAACCTTAAACTGATTTGACCCTCAATTGACCCTCAATTATTCATCAATTATGGTTTGATTCTAATGAATTAGGGTTTGGAATCGATGATCCTTCAATACTAATCAATGTACGACTAGTTACTTTGAAACCATAGAACCATCATCCAAATTGGGTATGACCTGACCCCAAATGGTCTTGAGGTCGTTTGGATGACCTTCAAACGGTCTTGAGACCGTTTTCCCATCATGTCACCAAAATCCAAGTCACCCAATTAAGGTTTGGATCATTGGATTGATCACCAAATCAGCAATTGATTACACTTTAACTTAGTAACATTGGATCATCAATTGCTTAACCATACTCACCCCTAGACCTCCAAACGGTCTTGGGTGACCACCAAACGGTCTTGAGACCATTTGAATGAGCTCCAAACGGTCTTGAGACCGTTTGGCTCATCCAACCCTTGGATTCTAGTGAAATTCTATCAAGGATTGGTCTATCGAGATGATCAACAAATCAGCACTAAATTGTAATATGATTTGGTATCTTTGGACCTTCAATTGGTCAACTATACTTAACCCCAGACCTCCAAATGGTCTTTGGTGATCCGTTTGGGTGATCCCCAAACGGTTTTGAAACCGTTTGGGCCAATCAACCCAAAACATCATCTCATTCACTTGCAAAATCAGCATTTAGCCGATTAGGGTTCATACCACTTCTTTGGATCTTCAAACACATATCCATACTTAACCCTAGACCTCCAAACGGTCTTGGGTGACCCCCAAACGGTCTTGAGACCGTTTGGGTGATCCCCAAACGGTTTTGAAACCGTTTGGGCTAATCAACCCAAAATCTCAAATTAACTCATTGGAATTTCAACACTAATTTCAATTAGAGTTTGCCCAATTGATTAGCCTTCAACTCATGATTCCTTGATAATTAACCCCTCAAATTTGGTGAATTATTAACCAACATAATTAGGAACAGTAATATCAAACGGCCAATGCTTGGTCAACGCACTCAAATGGTTTTGAAACCGTTTTCCAAAAAAGGTCAAGTTAATCAGGTTGAAAATCAGCACTTAATCCAATTAAGTTTATCTAATTGATTAGCCTTCAACTCTTGATTCCTTGGGAGTTAACCCATAAAATTTGGTGAGTCATTAACCAACATCATTAGGAACAATAATCCCAAACGGTCAACGCTTGGTCAACGAAATCAAACGGTTTTAAAACCATTTTCCCAAAAAGGTCAAGTTAAACAGGTTGAAAATCAGCACTTAATCCAATTAGGTTTATCTAATGGATTAGCCTTCAACTCTCGATTCCTTGGGAGTTAACCCATAAAATTTGGTGAGTCATTAACCAACATCATTAGGAACAATAATCCCAAACGTTCAACGCTTGGTCAACGCACTCAAACGGTTTTGAAACCGTTTTCCCAAAAAGGTCAAGTTAATCAGGTTGAAAATCAGCACTTAATCCAATTAGATTTACCTAATTGATTTGCCTTCAACTCACGATTCCTTTGGAGTTAATCCCTAAAATTTGGAGGGTTATCAACCAAAATAATTATGAATAGGAATCCCAAACGGTCAACCCTTGGTCAACTCAACCCAGCGGTCTTGGAGACCGTTTTCTCCAACCGACCTTGTGAAACCGTTTGGCCAGGGTGCAAGACCATTTGCTAAAGTAACATTGGTATTCACGCCCTCTTCTTCTACCTCCAGATCCAGGTCTGTTATTCATGGTTTTAGTTGCAAAAAAGTAAGGAAGGATGGGGGAAAGAAGAACAAACTACTTTTGCAAGAAAGAAAGATGCATAACAAAGTTTAAGGGTTTAGAGTTATAAAACCCGCCTTAGAACCAGCTCTAGAGCTCCAAGCTTCGAAGATTTAATGGTGGCTTGAGATCCACAGGTCGTCCAAGGTTTCTTCTTCAAGAATTGGTTGGAAAGGATGGCTAGAAAGAAGAACTTAGTAAGAAAAACTAGCAAACCAACCTTATATCATAATTTCCTCCATGAATCCGAGCTAGAAGATAACCAAAGCTTACCCAAACCTACTTGGCCGTTCTCCCCTGCTCCTGAGCTCCTTCCTTAGTTGGCCACAGCAAGAGATAAGTTAAGAGAGAAAGGGAAACGATCCCTTGGTTGTAAAACAAAGGTGTTTATATACTTTGGGCATGTTTTCAAGATAAGGACAATCTTTTCTTCTATTTCTCATATGGGTCGTTCTCTCCTTCTTGGCCACGCCCCTCCTTCCTATTCTTAAGCAAAACTCCTTTCTTAACCAAAGTCTAGTGAAAAGGAAGCCAAACATCCTACTAAGTTGCACACATATAAAAGGGTCATTATGCTTACAACTTGGTTATTTAGTTACAAGGGTTATCCTTCTTATTTGTTTATTCAAATGAAGCGCCCCTTATCATTTTTACTCTAATTAATGCTAAGAGTAATAAAAGATATTCTAGAAGGTATATTTTACATGTTGCACCCCATGTTTTGGGTAAATTGCACTTTACACCAAAACTAGAGTTTAAAGCACAAGGATTGCTCCACAAGCTACCTTTTGGTGCCCAAGCTTGGAGAATCCATAATACTTCATCAAATTCATTCTTTTGATGTATTATCATCAGAGGAACATCTAAACATGTGCAATTTGCAAGTTAACCCCTTTAATTGGGTAATTTGCACATAAGTCCACTTTCAACAAAACAATATTACAATATTGTTTAAAAGGACAGAAAGGGAAATATATGTTCCTCAGGAGCTTTAATTACATTATCAACAGATAACCACAAGCATTTAATCACATGATTAAGAAAAACACCTGGGGTTAGTTCATAACCCAGGTCAGGGATGTTACAAATTGTAAACCCCTAACAAGGATTTCACCCCCGAAATCCCAGAAAGAAAAGGGAAAGCAGATATTATTTAAGCATTATACCATTATGTCTTCAAGTGACATTTCGTTATTATGGAAAATCATAGAGTTTTGTTCAATACATAGTTACTCCACACAAACTTTTCATGGAAAGATTCATATGGAGCATATACTCTCATGTTCCTTAGTTAGATCAACATTTCTTAAGATCACAATTATACTCTGTCATTTATTTGAGACTATATAAGTCCTTTCATACCTTGATTGTGTTATCATATCTGATAACACCATATTAACTTTCCTTATTATTTGCACTAATTCTCTCATTAGTTGTACATTCTCTTATCATAGGGAAAAGTTACTTATCAATCAAGGACTTATTTGATAGATATCTTGGAGAAAGATATGTTTATGAAAAACATAAACCCCTAACAAGTGATGTTCATAATATTTTACATGTTTACTTTGATTCCATTGTTGACTATTCCAGGTAATCAACATAATTCATCAGATATATTATTACATTCTTATCTTGTTACCTATTACATGTGTTATCAACACATTACATCTTATCTTCCTTTCATCTTAGAACATTACTTATTACATATTTTCTCACCTTGGAACCAAAGTCCAAGATAAACTGACACTTTTATAAGTACTCATTACATAAACATCTTTATATTATGCACATCAAGTGTCCTAAAACCCACTTGATTGCCATGTTCCTAGTAGGAAAGAGAATAAGGAATCATATTATTTCATGTATTTTTCAACCATTCATGAAACATTTACCTCTCATCTCATCCTCAGTTCCTTGTTCTAGCATAGGAATTTTGATAAGGATGATTACATGACATGTTCCTTTCCTTGTTATTATCTAACATATTCATGAAGGTCTTATGGTCTCATCACATTTTCACATCATGGGGAGAATCTTTATTATTATTCTTACAACTTTACTGGACAGGGTTAACCTCCCTTATTTCCATATTTCTTATTTCATGATACTCATTAGATTATCTCATAATGACTACTTGATCAGAGCAATCAAAAAGATAACAATCTAAGAGTTTCTATATTTACTTTATCATCAGCAATTGTATACCTGGCCAGGGTATATAAATACTGAGATAAGGTAATATGCACTTGTATATACCATATTCCTTCTCTTTTCTTATCATTATAAGTATAAGTATTAATTTTACTGAATTTCTATCCAGACCAATTCTTTAATACCTCATCTTTCTTATGGAGGTAAGCATGTAACATGAAACATCTATTTTATACAACATTATAAGTCCTTATAGGACTAATCAAGAAAAGTTGAATCAATTACATTCTCAGTTTTGTCCAAGAGATCATAAAAAGACATATAAGAATAACGTTTATTTCATCTAACCTGTCATGACTCGAGGATTATTCATTGTCTCAGGCTGATTCTACCTCAGAGGTTGATTTGCCATAACATTTCCGGTTGGGCAATCTCTTACCAGATGCCCTACTTGTCCACATTGATAGCAAATTCTGAGTTCCTGGTGTGGTCTAAAGGGTTCCTTACCCTTTCTGGATAACCATTGCCTTGGTTCACTAGGTCTTGGTTGTGTTGGTGACACCAAAAACTTCTTCCTTTAATAACTACCAGGTATCTGCTCATGGGTTTGGATAGACCTTTTCTCAATTCTTCCTTTATATTTCTCTTCTGGACAATTATTTCTGATATGTCCAGGCTTCCTACACCTATAGCAGGTCCTGGTCTCTAGTTGTATTCTAACCCCTATATTACTGTATACTGATTCATCAGACTGAGGTTGAGCACTAACTTGCTCTAGGTTCAAAGCTTCATTATTTACCATTGCTTCAACCTGTTGTTGTGGTTCACATATTCTGTTGATATCCAAAACATCATCATTAGGAGCTGGTAATCTAGGTTGCATTGTTAGTGCTTGATCCACTAGATACATCATAGTCATCCTAAATTCTCCAACAGTGATTCCTAAGGAAGGATTCCTTCTCATGGTTGCATTAGCTAGGGGAATCTCAGGTAATTGTCCCTCTCTTGCTTGCTCCTCTGCACCTCTTCTCGGTGTAACATTGTTGCTCTCTACAGCAAACTCCTCGTCCGATCCAGTCATCTTCAAGTTCTTCTCCTCCTATGTGAGCAGAAGATACCATCAGATACACTGGATGACACTAGAACAGACTCTACTACCTTAGTCCTATGTCTCTGTAGACTCAGCGAACCTATAGCTCTGATACCACTAAATTGTGGTGACCGTCTTGCGAAAATAGGATTAACTAATGCGGAAGTGGTAAACTCTATGGAAGCGATTGTTTAACTGGCAACGGAATAATGAAAAATCACTAGAAATTAAAACTTTTTAAGAAAAGATCTTTAATCCATAAAATTTGGTGAGTCATTAACCAACATCATTAGGAACAATAATCCCAAACGGTCAATGCTTGGTCAACGCACTCAAATGGTTTTGAAACCGTTTGCCCAAAAAGGTCAAGTTAATCACGTTGAAAATCAGCACTTAATCCAAATAGATTTACCTAATTGATTTGCCTTCAACTCACGATTCCTTTGGATTTAATCCCTCAAATTTGGAGGGTTAACAACCAACATAATTATGAATAGGAATCCCAAATGGTCAATCCTTGGTCAACTCAACCAAATAGTCTTGGAGACCGTTTGCTCCAACCGACCTTGTGAAACTGTTTGCCCCTCAAACGGTTTTGCAAAACCCCAAACGGTTTTGCAAACTGTTTCGCCAAGGGTGCAAGACCGTTTGCTAAAGTAACATTGGTATTCACGCACTCTTCTTCTACCTCCAGATCCAGGTCTGTTCTTCATGGTTTTAGTTGCAAGAAATCAAGTAAGGATGGGGGAAAGAAGAACAAACTACTTTTGCAAGAAAGAAAGATGCATAACAAAGTTTAAGGGTTTCGAGTTATAAAACCGCCTTAGAACCAGCTCTATAGCTCCAAGATTTTAAGCATTAATGGTGTCTTGAGCTCCATAGGTCGTCCAAGGTTTCTTCTTCAAGAATTGGTTGGAAAGGATGGCTAGAAAGAAGAACTTAGTAAGAAAAACTAGCAAATCAACCTTATATCATGATTTCCTCCATGAATCCGAGCTAGAAGATAACCAAAGCTTACCCAAACCTACTTGGTCGTTCTCCCCTACTCCTGAGCTCCTTCCTTAGTCAGCCACAGCAAGAGATAAGTGAAGAGAGAAAGGGAAACAATCCCTTGGTTGTAAAAGAAAGGTGTATATATACTTTGGGCATGTTTTCAAGATAAGGACAATCTTTTCTTCTATTTCTCATATGTGTCCTTCTCTCCTTCTTGGCCACGCCCCTCCTTCCTATTCTTAAGCAAAACTCCTTTCTTAACCAAAGTCAAGTGAAAAGGAAGCCAAACATCCTACGAAGTTGCACACATATAAAAGGGTCATTATGCTTACAACTTGGTTATTTAGTTACAAGGGTTATCCTTCTTATTTGTTTATTCAAATGAAGCGCCCCCTTTATCATTTTTACTCTAATTAATGCCAAGAGTCATAAAAGATATTCTAGAAGGTATATTTTACATGTTGCACCCCATGGTTTGGGTAAATTGCACTTTACACCAAAACTAGAGTTTAAAGCACAAGGATTGCTCCACAAGCTACCTTTTGGTGCCCAAGCTTGGAGAATCCATAATACTTCATCAAATTCATTCTTTTGCTGTATTATCATCAGAGGAACATCTAAACATGTGCAATTTGCAAGTTAACCCCTTTAATTGGGTAATTTGCACATAAGTCCACTTTCAACAAAATAATATTACAATATTGTTTAAAAGGACAAAAAGGGAAATATATGTTCCTCAGGAGCTTTAATTACATTATCAACAGATAACCACAAGCATTTAATCACATGATTAAGAAAAACACCTGGGGTTAGTTCATAACCCAGGTCAGGGATTTTACAAAAATCCTGGGACTTGTGATAAGAAATGGGTATTTTGAAATGGTATGATGACAAATTTGGTTCATTAAAATGCAATGAATGATAGCATGTGGTAATGTGATTAAATTTTATATCTCAAGCATTTTATATCTTCTGAAGTTGCAATGCTTATACTTCTTCTAGAAATGAATTAGGGGTTGTATGTCCATTTGAATGATAAAACCTTAATTTACTCAAATGGCAATAACTAACCAAGTGAAACCCTAATCATGTAGTTGCCATGTTCCATAGATCCATTCCAGTGTCAAAACTTGTTGGTTGATGAAACAAGTAACTCCTATAGGAAACTCAGAGCGCATAATGTTGAGTATGCGGGGACAGCCTAGAACCCTAATATTAAGAAATTTGAGGATGGACATGACCGTGTCTCGGATAATGTGATATTGTTATGTGTGAAAGGAAACATTATAACTGTGGGATGCCTCTTATTGAACGGCTATGTGTGAGGTGTTCTCTAGCGCCATGACCTATACCAAGGTTGTTTTCAGTTGACTATATGTCTTTGTTGGTAGTTGATTGATATGTCTCTACGTTGTCTCTCGTACTGACCAGGAGTTGTTGGTGAGATCATGGAGTCTGACTCTTCCATAGATCTATTATGGCACTGATTTTGACTTAATAGTGATCAGTTGGACTTTGAGTGGTATGACTCAAACTCCCCAGGGCATAATAATAAAAGATGTAATATAAGTTGTGTAGTATATTTGTTAAGGACACATGTGTTTCACATTGGATGAATTATCACTTACCTTGCTTTCATACTACACAGTGCTTATAAGATGTTATTCTATAATATTTGAGTAGTTATCCTTATTGTTAAGTTTACTTGCTTAGTATGCTTAAATTGTTTAATCTTCTTAGATTTCTTATTCAATAACATATCTTCTCAGTTTATTTATTGTTAATTAATCTATTGTAATCAATATTTGTTGGGGAGTGTTATATCTCTCGCTGGGACTGGGTCTCAATTGTGGGTCACCACATCTTTTTAGGTAGTTTCCGACAGCATGGATGAGGTTTTGTTGTGGAAGAGAACCATCTTAGTGATCAATAGATTTAGAAGGTTGGTCAGATGTACATACTAGTATTAGAGTCCTAGTGTCGTCCATGTACTCCTAGGTCTGGGTTTGGGAAGTGTTTTCTAGACAAGATTATTGTACCGATGCAAGGTTTTGATAGTATGCCAGTGCATGCATATATGGCATGAATATGTAAATGCTTCTTTTGAACACAGGATGTGGCTAAGGCCACTGAGTATAGAAGTAAATTCCTATTATAATGTATAAGAATGGAAAATATGGACCTTTATGTAAATATTGCAAAATTGGTTCATGATGCAAATTTTTTGTTTTAATTATTCCACATTTCGACTATGTGATTAATTGGTAGTTGATCATGTTTTATGTTTTGAGTAATCTTGTTTATCATGGCAAGGTGTCACAATCAACATATACTTGTGTCAACTTCTCTACTGTAAATGTCATCTTGACTGGCAGAAAGTGAGCTGATTATTCAATCTGCCTACTATCACCCATATGGAATCATGCCCCTTGGCTGTCCTACAAAGACCAACCACAAAGTCCATGGTAATATGATCCCATTTCCATTGCAGTATTGGCAAAGGTTGTAGAGTCCCTTGTGGCTTGTAGTGCTTAGCCTTAACCTACTAACAAACTAGACATCTGGCAACAAACTCTGCCACATCACGCTTTAGACCTGGACACCAATACAAATCCTTCAAGTTTTGGTACATCTTGGTACTTCCAGGATGCATTACATACATTGAAGAGTGAGCCTCCTCAAGTACATCTTCCTCAACCCATCAACATCAGGAACTATTGTCCTCTTATGGAAACAAATTGTACCATCATCATCCTCATGGAAGCCATCATGCTTCTCACTACCTAACTCTGATCGAATATTCTGTATCGCAGTATCATTTTTTTGTGTATCATGAATCTTCTATCTCAAAGTAGGTTTAACCTGTAAGTGTGCCAACAGACTTGCCAGCAAAGAAACTTCTAGTTCTACATTCATCTCATGAAGAGACACTATCATATCTCTCTTGTGGCAAACCAAGGAATATAATTGTGCATTGTCTATCGTTGATGATGAAGGTGACTTACTACTTAATGCTCAGCTACCACATTCCCCTTTTTAGGATGGTATTCTAATGTACAATCATAATCTTTAATCAGCTCCATCCATCTCCTCTACCGCATATTCAACTCCTACTTTGAAAAGATATATTGTAAATTCTTGTGGTTGGTGAAGATTTAACACTTTTCTCCATAAAGATAATGTCTCTAGATCTTTAAAGAATGGACCACCACAGAAAGCTCCAGATCATGTGTTGGGTGATTCTCCTTGTGCTTCTTTAGTTGTCATGATGCAAAAGAAATCACATTCTTATCTTGCATCAACACACATCCCAACCCATTCTTTGAAGCATCACAAAAGACAAGTGCACTGGTCAACTTTTTTTTCAACAGCTGAAAAGAACATTGACATTTGTCATTCCAATCAAAAGGAACATCCTTCCTGGTTAACCTAGTTAGGGGTAACTCTATAGAACTAAAGTCCTTGATGAACTTCATGTAGTAACCTACCAAACCTAGGAAACGATGAATCTCTATAGGTGTCTTGGGTTGTTCCCACACTAGTATAGATTCAACCTTCTTGGGATCAACACAAACACCTTTAGCTAATATAACATGTCCCAAAAAAGATGCCTCAGATAACCAAAAATCACACTTGCTAAACTTAGCATATAGC
Organism: Alisma plantago-aquatica; assembly: GCA_963693085.1. Lineage (NCBI taxonomy): Eukaryota > Viridiplantae > Streptophyta > Magnoliopsida > Alismatales > Alismataceae > Alisma > Alisma plantago-aquatica. The sequence continues at coordinate 384,176,092 of OY856410.1, forward strand.
CAATGCTGCCTCAACAAAGTCAATGTCTGGCAAAGGTGTTTCTCATACTGCTGACTATCCTTAGAATATATCAGGATGTCATCTATAAACACCACCACACACTGATGATGATAGGGTTTAAACACTTTATTCATTAGATCCATAAACATTGTTGGTGTATTGGTTATCCCAAATGACATAACCACAAACTCGTAATGACCATACCTAGTCCTAAAAGCTTACTTAGGTATTCCATCTGCCTTAATCCTCAATTGATGGTAACCTTACCTAAGGTCTATCTTTGAAAACACCATGGCACCTCTCAAATGATCAAAAAGATCATCAATCCTTGACACCTGATGTTTATTCTTTATTGTCACCTTGTTCAACTATTTGTAGTCTATACATAACCTCCTTGAACCATCCTTCTTTTTGACAAACAACACAGGAGCACCCCGAGGGGAAGGGCGCGGCCTGATAAAACCCTTCTCTAACAGTTCTTGTAACTGTTTCTTTAACTCTTACATTTCTATTGGTGCCATTCTGTAGGGTGATTGTTCTATGGGTTGTGTTCCAGGAGTAAGATTGGTCTCAAAGTCAATCTCTCTAGGAAGGGGAATGCCAGGAAACTCATCAGGAAAAACATCTTCAAATTCCCATACCATTTGTACCTCCTGGATACAAGGACCTCTCTCCTTAGTATCCACAACATGGGCTAATAAAGCTTCACATACTTGTCTAATCAACTATTCTGCTATCATAGATGACATCAAACATGTAGGAAGAATCTTCCAATGACCTTGGAAAACCCACTATACTTCTCCCTCATAGAACGTTTCCACCTTAGTACTACAGTCTAAGATTACCTTGTAATTTTATAAAGTATCCATTCCTAGGATCACATCAAAATCATGCATGTCAAGTGGCAAGAGATCCACTAGAATGATGTGTCCAGAAAAACAAAGAACACAAGAAGAGCACACTTCCCACAACTTGGTGGAACCAACCAAAGGAGTCTCTAATAGAAGACTATTAGATGTAGGATTAACAAGTAGATAACAACTATCTATCACCTCTCTGGTGATAAAAGAGTGTGTCGCATATGGGTCTACTAGCACATATATGAAATAAGAAGACAAATCAAAATGAAATAACTCCATCTGACCTATCACAAATCATGGATTAACCACTGCTTCTATTTGGCTCATAGCATAGAATCTAGCCGTCGCCTGCTACCGTCCATGTCCTTTTCTAGATTGTCTAGAGGATCCTATCTGTGATACCTGTCTGCATCCTCTGCCACTATGAGAACCAAATTATCATTGTTATGATCCCTGCTGACTCTGCCTTGGCTGCTAAGTCACTTCCTCATTCTTCATAGGCCAATCCGGTCTTGTATGCCCCATGTGCCTACATTTGTAACATGTTCTGGTGTCATAATATGGCCTAGGAGGTCCTTTCACTGAAACTAATGGGGTACTACGAGCTCCTACAGGTGGAAACATGTGACCTCTACCCCTACTCGGGGTCTATTGGGATGGAGTAAAAGACCTTTGTTCACTAAAAGTCAACCTCTGTTGCAATTGTGGTGGAGTAAACCTTGGTTTCTTAAAGCCTCCACAGGATTGTCCTTAGAATTGAGTCAGTCGTTTATTAGCATTAGCTTCATGCTTCTCTATGGAAGACCTCTCAATCCTCCTTATAGATTCCACAAAGGTGGAAAACCTTTACCTATTCTCTAGAGTTGATGTTGTCATAGTCAACTATGTACTTAGGCCCTTCTCGAACCTACAGATCCTTTCCTTATCAGTGGCCTCTATGTGAGGGCAGAACCTCATAATTTTCATGAACTTTGACTATACTCATTAATATACATATCTCTTTGATGAATCTTCTAAAACTGATAGATTTTCTCATCTAAGTAAGTTTCCAAAAAATATCGACTGACAAATTTCCACCAAAACTCCTCCCAACCTATCACCACTCCTAGCCTTTTCTCCTCTTCAATGGCCCTCCAGTGGCTAGCACTACCCTTCAACTGGTAGGCATCATGCTTAACTTTTTCCTCTTTAGGGATGCTTAGGATTTTGAACACCTTCTCCAACTCCATAAGCCACATGTCGGCGTCTGCTGGGTCAGCATATTTGATCGCCCCAACACGTCTAAGACATTCAAACATCTTCCCGACTCCCAGAGACTCCACACTAGGGACAACTATCCTAGCTTGAGGTGTTGGTGTTCTGTCCTCTATATGTGTAATTGTGCCCATCATTTATTAAACATAGTCTAAAACTCCAGATTGGTCATCATTGTCGAATCCATCTGAGGTATTGCGGGTTGTTCTAGTACTCTCTTATCACGTGCCTACCTCCTAGCACCACCTCCTAGTGCCACATAGCTACTCTCGCATGTTCTTCATGTCCTCCAGACAAATCTGCATAAACATAAGCTATGATCAGATATGTTGGATTCATAAGAATAGAATTAAACCTATGTCATATGTCCCTGTAGACTCACCGAACCTAGGGCTCTGATACCAACTTAACTGTGACACATCATCATGCTAAATGAGACTACTTAAAACATAAAACACGATCAACTTCTAATTAATCACATAGTCAAAAATGTGGAATAAGTAAAACCAAAATTTACATCAGGAACAAGTTTTAAAACATTTACATAAAGTTCCATCTTTTCCCTTCTCATATATTATAATAGGAATTTACATATGTGATCAATGGCTTCAGCCACCTCCTATGTAAAAAAGAACCATTTACATGTAATGACATATCAACATACACTGGCATACTGCTAAAACCTCGTGTCAATACAAGTATCTTATCTGGAAAACACCTCACATACCCAGACATGAGAGTACAAGGACAACATTAGGACTCTACTACATAAATCTATAGCTGGCCAGCCTTCTGAATCTATTGATCACCCGGTTGATTCTCTTACATAGCACGACCTTGACCTCGTTGCCCATGACCACCTAAAAAGATGTGCTGACCCACCAGTGAGACCCAGTCCCAGTGAGAGATATAACTCCCTCCAATAGATATTGATTAGAAAATATTAATTAATAGTAAATAAATTGAGCAAATATGGCATTAAATAAGCATTTTAAGTAAATTGAACAGTTAAATCATGTTAAGAAGTTAAGCAAATAAGCTTTAGCAACAAGTAGGATTGCTCAATTTTCATAAATCGACTTCATGTATGATCTGTGTAGTATAAGGATAAAACATGGATTTCTCAACCAATGTGAGACGTATTTAACCCTAGAAGATATATACTACACGACTTGGATTACATCTTTTATTATGCCCTGGGAAATTTGAGTTGTACCACTCAAAGTCCAACTGACCACTGTGAAGTGCTATTCAATTTCATATAAGATCTAGGAGTGCTGGTATCCTAAGATCTCATCCCCTCAGTCAGTACGAGTAAATTGCAGTGACATACCAGTCAAACTGCCAACAATGACATATAGTCAAACTGATAACAACTAGTCCTTTCTTGGTACAAGTTACAACACTAGAAACTAGGGTATACAAAACTATTTCATCTGAGGTACAACCGCATCTATCCTCAATCACATTAAATATCTGAGGTATGACCAAAGCTATCCTCCATAACATGCATTTGTGGATGAGAAGGATATATCCTCAACTTGCCAGCCCCACATACTCAGCAGTAAGCGCTCTGAGTTTCCCTTAGGAATATTTCTTTTATCATACAGCAAGTTATGACACTAAAGATGGCTCTACAACATAGGGCACTACATGATTAGGGTTTTACTTGATTAGTTATTGCCAATTGGGTGAATTAAGGTTGCATCAAACAAATGGAATTACAAACCCTAATTCATTTTTATCAAGTGTATAAGAATTGCAACTTTAGAAGATATAAAATGTCTGAGGTATAAATCTTGATCAAATTACCAACCATACTTGTCATCATACCATTACAAGGTACCAATTACTTGTCACATGATCCAGAGTTTCAACCTTATTGGGTCATGAAGAGGACATCACCTCAATCAGGGCTCAAACATGCCCAAAGGTCATTAAGACCATCACATTAGTCCCTACAAGATCATCATTATCATTCTAGGCCTTAAACAAGGCTCAAAAGATCATCAACACATATATATCCCATAGATTTTAACATGGCAAGGTACTATGACACTCAATTAGCACTATATTGAGGTTTCCCACATAAATAAAATGTATTACATTGTCTCATTAATCATTCAAGAGGTATAATTATATTCAATCACCATCAATTAATCATATTAGAATTGGTTTAACAAGCCATGTTTCATTAAGGGTACACATCCACTTGTTATGGTGATTTATCACATTTTTTAATACGAGGGTTGTAACGTCCCCGGATTTTTACCTTCTCAAAACCCCATGGAGATGAGAAGACAAAATCTGAAAACGTTAGCAATTATATCAGAGAGCGATGCAGAAGCATAATTTGCATACATGAACATACAACCATAACATACTCAATGTTCAACATGAATATTAATTATAACATGAACTATTATAGATTACATTTACACATTGAATAGAAACTTTTTTAGTCTATGAACATGTATGCTAACAGGATCTTAACACAATAGGTACAACCTGGACAACTGCTCACTTCCTTTCTTTTATCCCACGCGAGCTCTGAACCTAAAACATACGTGAAACAACGAATCAACACACAAGGTGTTGTGTACGTGGGTAGAAAGATACATACTAATATGTTTGCATAATAGAAATAACTTGAGAAAGAAAGAGTAGAAGAAAACATTGTTTAAAGTGATAATCAGGTAAACACATATTTTTAGATGTCTTTTGATGCGTTTGTACTACTAAGTGGTGTCGCACTTCATTTTTTCCCGCCCCATGGGCTATGGGGACCGAGTGTCAACCTTATATTTAGAAGGGAGAGAGAGATGTCTCACTTCATTTTTCCCCGCCCCTTGGGCTATGGGGACCAAGTGTCGACCTTATATTTAGAGGAAGAGAGAGAGGATTGAGGGAGAGAGAGAGCATATATCCACTTAGTAGCTACAAACCATCTATACTCTTTGTTGTTCTTATTGACATGGCGAAGATACTACAATCATAGTACATCCAAGCAATATTCTCAAATAAAGACAAGCAATACATCATAGCTATTGCACACAAGAAAACTAGTCATATACTTAGATAAAGCCCACATACCTGAGTTCAAAGATTTCTAATCATTCTTGCTCATCTAGATATTTGGTCATCACCTGATTAATAACAATTAATCATCATCAATACAAGGTCCACCATTATTAATGGTATTTAGGTCCAGTTTATAGTTTAGGCCAAAACTAGGTCCAAATAATCTAAAACATGTTTCTATTATTTTTCTACTAATCAGCAGATCATAATAAGGGTCTGGTCTGATTTTCATAATTTTATTCTTCTTTATCTATTTTCTAGAATTAATATGAGGCTAAAAGCATCTAATTATGCATTTATGAGAAAAGACCTAATATTTAGCAATAGTATTCAGATCAGAGTCCATAAATTAGTTTTAGTAATCATTAGGCTTCTATAAGAATTTTCTGAGAGTTTATGTCAATTGTATACAATTTATTTCATTTAATGAAATCTAATTGGGGTATTATCATCTAAACTATATAGGATCAGTAAATGTGCATCAAAGGACTGATCTAGGGATTTCATAATAAAGAGAGCATTTTTATGAGTCTGTGGATATTTTGTTTGTATTTTTATACCAACGTATGTATTTTCTATGATTTAAAGAAGATTTGCACATTTGCTGAGGTAATTTACCTTTGCAGCCTATCCAGACTCGCCATGTGGCTAGTGAAAGGGCACTTGAGACAACAGGTCTGGGGTCTGAACCGGGTTCAAAAGTGGTGCACTTAAACCTTGGGATTTGATTTCCCTTCCTGATTGTGACCAGGTTCGCGCGGCGTCTCCTATGCTCCGACCTCGCATGAGCGCCGTCCGGAAGAGGGACTTTGGCGAGCAATGATGACATGAACCTCCTTGTCTTCATGGTGTGAGCACGTAGGAGCTTCATTCATGTCTGACCCACCATCGACCCCTCTTTACCTTCTCTGGCCACTCATCTACGCGGAAGGGAGGATCTCCTATCTCCGGCAGATCTACCAGGTCGAGCATCTTGAGAGGGCACCGCCGTGGTAGTCTATAGGAGTATATGACACCGTGATGATGTTGTACCACCAGCGTGAGCACCGTCGCACGCAGGTGATCCAGTGATGGGAAATGAGGAGTACATGCCTTCAACTTGCACGGCCCAGCAGAAGTTGGTTTCGTCAGGGACTTGAGCCCATCGGCGGCCATCTATTCCAGGTAGAGGAGGCGTGAAGCAGTAGAGTTGTGATCTCAATGGCAAGGAATTGTTCCCGAACTCGACTCTCGACTCTATGAGAAGATATGTGGAGGCTCAAGGATGTTTCTAGTACCCTCCAAAATAGGTAAATCTGCATCAATCACTCCACTCGGGTCTGCCTCCTTCCCCAACATCCACTGGTTTCGGTAACCATGGTGGGGTGACTCATAAGGGTGATCACCATCTACGGCGCAACCTCGTCAGGGCTCATCGTCGTCAACATGTAGAAATAGGTTCCTCCCAGATCTCGGAACTGGTAGTCAGTCGCTTCCTTTCTCGACTGCAGCTTGGATAACCCATCGGAAGGCCTGACTCCTAGATGACCCTCTGTGGTCTCCGCTGCTATGGCAGTCATGGATGGGAAAGCTCTTTGCCAAAAGGAAGTCAGATTCACCAGCATTCCCAGTCTCCAAGTCCTCTTGTTGCTTGAACACCACGGTGGAGGATGGCAGTACTAGAAAGAAGGTTACCGTGGCTGTTGGATTGTGCTGACACCATGGCGTGAGATGATGGCCCGGGATGGATGATGGGGTACGGCTGAGGATTCTAGTCTCTCAGTGATTTGGGTCTCTAGCGTCAAGTGAAGGTTCAACCTATCCCGAGTGTTGTGTAGATCATGGGTTTGCCAAGGGATTCACTCATACTACCCTGCCTTCATTGGATCTAGAGGATTCTTCAGCTGTGTTTTGTTCCTCCATATGCGGAGCTCAGGGATGACCTGGTCTTGGATCTGTTTGAATAGTTAGGATTGTGAGTGTGACCAGGGATTATGACTGAATGGGCCGTGTGACACACATAATAACCTGCCAGCTTAGACTTTATTCGAGTGGTATATGGCCTAGTTTCAAGATACTCATTTAATCATAATCTTTCATAACTCAAACTCTTATATTTCCTAATAGGAAGCCCCAATTTAGATGGAATTTTAATCCACGTGTTCCTCATCACATGAATCCTTGTATATCCAAGGTTGAGCCCATTCTTACAACATTTGGTCATCAAACTTAATTCATCAACTGATTTCAACCACCTCAAGAACACTCATTGTCCACAAATATCATATCGGGTATCAAAACTCTAAAATTAGGGTCATCACATTCACCCCACCTTATATGGAATTTCATCCTCGAAATTCAACTAATCTCATATTTAAGGTGAAAACAAGGAGTTCAACCTCATATAAGTCAACACTTCTAGGCTTCAAAGCCATCATAGTTCTGGATATACCCTAAGTTGTTATCTTAGGATATTTAAGAATGCAAGGGTGTACCCACCCCACCTTATATAGGTGAAAGCATTTTTTTAAGGGATCGTAGTATCACTTAGTGTCTTAGTCATCATATGCATTCTTATATTTTATGAATTACATCCTCATAGTCCCTTAAGGATAAGGGTTGTGTTTGCTCGTAAGAAGTTAAGGAGTTATTACTAAAGTTTTCATCTTTCATTATACTTGCCTATGTAAGATGATGTCAAGACCTCACATCTTTAGTCACTAGAATTATCATGTTTACATCATTAATGTGGTTTATGATCAGCATCATACCATGATTTCATCAATGGAGAAAAATTGCTTATCATACTTAAATATTAGGGTTTCACCCTATTCTGTGAGTTATCCTCAAGAAGAAGCTTAGATTTAGAAGGATTGATCCTAGACACTACATTTTGTGATTATTAATCTATGAGACAAAGATTTTTTTTTTGCTCATGGTTTCAAATTTATATCATTCATGCATGATATAGAGAGAAACAGAATATACCAATCCACTTTTATCATGCTTACAAACTTGGATATCACAGGTATGATATAGGGAGGAAATATAGACAATATTAGGGCACACTTACACGAGTGACTCTTCATAAATTAATCATCTATATTGCTCAAGTGAGGTCTCTAGTATCATAAATAAAGAAGGAGAAGTGGAAGGAGAAACATTTATGAGTATCTTATGCACAAAAAATTTTACTCTAGAACCAAAGTTCATATATCACCTCACTTGTAGCTAATGATGAGATTTCACAACATATGCCACTCAATCTAGGACCTAAATCAATCAAAAGATTGACTTTATCATATGGGTCATCTACCCATCCTTTTCTTTTACCCAATTCTCACATATAGATTTGAATCATGCATAAGGACTCAACTGAACACTCAAGAGTAATCTAGTGTAGGACACTTTTTTTTACACATATCTCATATATTGGAGGCTAGGTCCTGTGACCTTCTCCCTGTGGGTTTTACTCTCTCTAGAGTTCACCACATATCTCATCCTACCACTAGACATCCTCCTTGTATAAGAGCTTGAGGCTCATGCACACTCATCTCTATCTTAACTTAGCTTATCTTAAGTAGGAAAAGGGAATGTACTTCCATCATCACGACTTAGCATAGATCCTATAAGAGTGGATTCGGCTCATCTACAACTCAAATCTTAATAAGGAAACTTATACCATCATGGATTAAAGTTAGATAATATTCTATATGCTTATTTCCTTCATCTTTCTTTTGTCTATCTATGTATCACATAACCTTATAAGGCTCTAGACGTCTAATCTAGATCTATTCTCTCTTCTAGACTGGTGTCACTCCCTTTCACTTCTACTCTCCTGTGTGAGGGACACATTTTTATATTTACATATATCTAATAAAATATTATATAATTTTTCTCCGAGAAAGAAGGCGTCAGAGAAAACTTTCGAGGTGCGAGCCGATTGGGAAACAAAGCCAAACCAGCAAACTCAAGTGTCCAACACACAGTATATAAACTGGTGCCATGTAACCTAGTGAAATGGTGAGAACATGGTGTAGACTAGTGTAGCTACCCAATACATATGAGCTCTATATGCAAAGGGTTTCAGACACTTGCCTAAACCTAGTTCTCGAACATCTAGGTTCTAACCTAGAGGATAAGTCGAACCTAATCCTTATTCAACAACTCACTAAGTTTCTAGTATTTAAAGTGAAAGGTGAAATTTGGTTTTTATGTTTTATGGTGAGCAATTGTTAGGTGTAGCTATTGTTCATGCTCTGATACCAACTGTAACGTCCCCAGATTTTCACCTTCTCAAAACCCCATGGAGATGTGAAGACAAATCCGAAAACATTAGCAATTACATCAGAGAGCGATGTGGAATTATAATTCGCATACATGAACATACAACCATAACATACTCAACGTTCAACATGAATATTAATTATAACATGAATTATTATAGATTACATTTACACATTGAATAGAAAATTTTCCAATCTATGAACATGTATGCTAACAGGATCTTAACACAATAGGTACAACCTGGACAACTGCTCACTTCCTTTCTTTTATCCCACGCTAGCTCTGAACCTAAAACATACGTGAAACAACGAATCAACACACAAGGTGTTGTGTACGTGGGTAGAAAGATACATACTAATATGTTTGCATAATTGAAATAACTTGAGAAAGAAAGAGTAAAAGAAAACATTATTTAAAGCGATAATCAGGTAAACACATATTTTTAGATGTCTTTTGATGTGTTTGTACTACTAAGTGGTGTCGCACTTCATTCCCCCCCCCCCGTTGGGCTATGGGGACTGAGTGCCGACCTTATATTTAGAGGGGAGAGAGAGATGTCGCACTTCATTTTTCCCCGCCCCTTGGGCTATGGGCACCGAGTGCCGACCTTATATTTAGAGGAAGAGAGAGAGGATTGAGGGAGAGAGAGAGAGAGCATATATCCACTTAGTAGCTACAAACCATCTATACTCTTTGTTGTTCTTATTGACATGGCGAAGATACTACAATCATAGTACATCCAAGCAATATACTCAAATAAAGACAAGCAATACATCATAGCTATTGCACACAAGAAAACTAGTCATATACTTAGATAAAGCCCACGTACCTGAGTTCAGAGATTTCTAATCATTCTTGCTCATCTAGATATTTGGTCATCACCTGGTTAATAATAATTAATCATCATCAATACAAGGTTCACCATTATTAATGGTATTTAGGTCCAGTTTACAGTTTAGGCCAAAACTAGGTCCAAATAATCTAAAACATGTTTCTATTATTTTTCTACTAATCAAGAGATCATAATAAGGGTATGGTCTGATTTTCATAATTTTATTATGCTTTATCTATTTTCTAGAATTAATATGAGGCTAAAAGCATCTAATTATGCATTTATGAGAAAAGACCTAATATTTAGCAATAATATTCAGATCAGAGTCCATAAATTAGTTTTAGTAATAATTAGGCTTCTATAAGAATTTTCTGAGAGTTTATGTCAACTGTATACAATTTATTTCATTTAATGAAATCTAATTGGGGTATTATCATCTAAACTATATAGGATCATTAAATATGCATCAAAGGACTGGTCTAGGGATTTCATAATAAAGAGAGAATTTTTCTGAGTCTGTGGATATTTTGTTTGTATTTTTCTGCCAACGTATGTATTTTCTATGATTTAAAGAAGATTTGCACATTTGTTGAGGTAATTTACCTTTGCAGCCTATCTGGACTCGCCATGTGGCCAGTGAAAGGGCACTTGAGCCAGTAGGTCTGGGATCTAAACCGGGTTCAAAAGTGGTCCACTTAAACCTTGGGATCTGATTTCCCTTCCTGATCGCGACCAGGTTCGCGTGTCGTCTCCTGTGCTCTGACCTCGCGTGAGCGCCGTCTGGAAGAGGGACTTTGGCGAGCAATGACGACCTAAACCTCCTTGTCTTCATGATGTGAGCACGTAGGAGCTTCATTCATGTCCGACCCACCGTCGACCCCTCTTTACCTTCTCTGGCCGCTCGTCCATGCAGAAGGGAGGATCTCCTACCTCTGACAGATCTACCAGGTCGAGCATCTTGAGAGGGCACTGCCGTGGTAGTCTGTAGGAGTATATGACACCGTGATGATGTTGTACCACCAGTGTGAGCACCGTCTCACGTAGGTGATCTGGTAATGGGAAACGAGAAGTACATGTCTTCAACTTGCATGGCCCAGTGGGAGTTGGTTTCGTCAGGGACTTGAGCCCATCGGCGGGCATATGTTCCAAGTAGAGGAGGCGTGAAGCAGCAAAGTTGTGATCTCAATGGCAAGGCATTGTTACCGAACTTGACTCCCGATGCTTCTATATGCAAGGATCTTCATTTTTAAGAAAGAACATAAGCAAACAAGCTTGGAGTAAGCAATATAAGTGAAGAAGGTTATAAAACTAAAGCAAGAACATAAGCAAACAAGCTTGGAGTAAGTAATAAAAGTGAAGAAGGTTATAAAACTGGCCTCTACTGATAAGAACATACTTTTACCAGCAAGGATCTCAAGCAAGTAAGGTAAGGAAACTCAAGTTTCAGATCTGAACTCAGCCAAATAGGCACCCTTCTCCACAGAGAAGCAAACCCCTAGAAGAAAGAGCAAGAAAAGATAGGTTCTTCAGTTCTAGAGCAAATTCTATCATGGAACAGCAAGATTTTGACCTATAGAGAGGTAGGAGGAAGAAGAATAGAGAAGGAAACGGAATAAAGAAGGAACTATTTACTCATTTAGGTCAAGTTCACCAAGAAGAAGCTTTAGAAACCCTAGAAGGAAGCAAACGGGATCCCTAGATGCTTCTTCTAAGAAGATCGCCTTCTTCTTCTACCTTGGATAGGTTTTCCGTAGAAGAATAGAGAGAGAATGAGTCTCTTAGAAGGAGGTAGGTATTAGAGAGTGAAATCTTCATTTTGGGGGCTAAGGACAACTATATAAAGCTTGGAGGATAAGGTTGAGAAGAAGCATGAGGTGTACAAGTAGGTTTCCATGTGTCTATAGCTTAAAGCTTGCATGGATGAGCAAGAAGAAGGTTCACCAGCTGTTGGGGACTACTGGGCCATCAGTTGATGGTCTCCCAGGCTAGCCACCAGCTTTTAGTTGAAGGTTACCTTCGTTTGATCATGGTTTAGGTCTAAAGATGGGTGAACTATTGGTTGATCATGTCCATAAGTGAACCATGGGTTCAAGTGATCCAAACCAACTTGAACCATCAACCTAGGGCCTGCTAATGATTACCACCGACTGTTACACCAGCTTCTGGTCACTATATGAGGCCCAAGCAAGTGAAGCCATCAAATTGATAGCCTTGAAGGTGGCTCATCCATTGGGGGGTACACCCTTGATTCAACATAGAATGAAATCTCCTCCCATTCAAGGTACAATTGAGCACCCCATGGATCAAAAAGTTAAAGAATGATAAAACAACATCTAAGGAACATAATTTATGTAACAATTTGCAAATAAAACCCCTCAATTGGGTAAATTGTAGAAAAGTCCAAAATGTACATAAAATTGCATAACTTGCTCAAACAGTGTCCAAATTGGACCAAATTTGAAACTTAAGCTAGTATTATGATTCCAAAGCATATCACAAGGTTATACTAACGTTATAATCATTAAAGTATGGTAATTAATCTTATTCAACATTTTAAGTAAGTTTAGGGGCTTTACATTGACCTCGGAGAAGGTGGTCAAACCCCTTTGCATTTGACCTAGGGTTTGGGGAAACTCTTCTTTAGTGATCATTTGGTGTTACTTGGTCTTGGTAAGTGATATATCCTTCTTGATCTTCATTTTCTTGCTACCCTACCTTCCTTCTCCCTCTTCTTGGATGAACCCATGGTTCTCCATGGTCGTGCTTGAGTTGAGCTTGAGGAACTTCTCTCTTCTTGGATGAATTCATGGTTCTCCATGGTAGTGCCTAAGTTGAGTTGAAGATCACCTCTCTTTCTTGTCTTTTTGGCCTAGGGTTTTTTCCCCTCTTCCTTCTGCTCCTTTAACCTGGGGTTTGTTCTTCTTTCTTTGAGGTTGTTCTAGCTTGGACGTGGAGGTGATCAAGCTAGGTTTCCTCTCTTCTTGGAGCATCCTTGCTTTTGGAGTTATTTCTTTACATCCAAGGTGAGTTATATAACTTTTTCATCAATTGTTGCTGCACCTAATCTTGCGTGCAAATAACCTATCTCTAAACGTGGTTCCAAGTAGAATGATGATGATACCTTGAGCTAGGGTTTAAGTTTCTTTGTGATTCTTAAGTAGATAAACCCTTTTTTACTGAACCCTAATCTAGTGCACATGTATTTTGCTGATGATGGGAGTGTTGATCTTTGCATGCATGCGCTAAACAATGGTTTCTCTCTCATGACATGGTTTTGACTTGACTTGATGATGATTATAATTAGGGGTTTTTTTTTGTTTTCCTTCATGTGGTTACACCTTGATGGTTTAGGTTTCTCTCATTTTGATGGTAGGATTTAGGACTTTGAGATGGCTTTCCTTCATGTACTTTACTCCTTGTTGGTTTCAATTTTATGGTGATGATCAATCTATTTGATCATGTGTTGGATGGTTTTCTATCTCTTGATGATCACTAAGTTCAATCTCATGACTTGGTCAATGAGTTTTGTTCATGTTCTTCGGTTGCCAAGTTTTCATTCTTGTAGTTGTTTGATGTTGGATTCTCTTTAGTTGATGAGATTGTCCATGGTTAAGTGGTCATTGAACTTGCATGATGATGGTCATTGTGGTAACTATCTTCTTTGGTCGATGAGTCTTCCCTTAATTCTCTTCATTCATTCAGTTTGGGTCCTTGAGGTCACTGAAGATGACCATCATATACCATCGATAAAGGGGTTAACCCTAGTCTCATCGATTGCTAATGTGGCTTCATCCATGTATTCGTAGAGAATGTTGTGACCTAGTTTTATGCAGTCAATGATGCACTCTACCTTCTGCGACTGTTGGTGATTTCGATCCATATGGTTGTCTTATGTGGTTGACCTTGTGATGTTGATTATTGACCTAATGTGCTTCTAGGAATGTGGGAGATAATGATATCTAGGGTTATATATATTGCTGATTTTGAAACCCCAATTCAGCTACAATATTGAAATCTAACCCTAATTGCAAGTGCAAAATGAAGTTGCTTAGCTTGCTTGAGTAATTAGCATGATGATAAAGAATTTTCTCTCTCCCAATGTTGTAACCCTAAGTTTTTGTTGAGTAAGCATCATAGCTTATGATTGATTGTGATATCTCTTATGAGACACATGTGTGATGATTATGAGACTCGATGAGGCATGGAATGATAATAATGTTCTTGTAGGAAACAATGTGAATGTTGTTATGACCATGGGCAATGGATTTGTGCTCTAATTGAGGTGATATCCTCTGTGTAATGTGACAAGGGATGGATATCCCATGATAATATGATAATGGTGATGGCCTTGTGTATGGTACTGGAACAAATGTGGTGATGTGACAAGCTTTATGTTTTCATATGTTTTATATCTTCTAAAGCTACAATCTAACCTCACTTTTGTAGAATCTTCTTAGGGTTTGTTTGTAACTTGATTTATGCAATGAAAAGACACCCAATTGGATTTTACTATTCAAGTGAAACCCTAATCATATAGTTTCCCTGGCCATAGATCCATTCCAATGTTAAGACTTACTGGATGGTGAAATGAGTATTTCTAAGAGAAACTTGAAGTGCACACTATTGAGTATGTAGGGTCCTTGGAGAGTACATCCTTGTCAACTAGATCCCAAGGTGTTTGAGAATGGTTGCGGTCGCATCTCAGTGTTATATGTAAAGAGGTGAGATTACCTCCTTACTAAAATTTAAAGGACATACAAAACATCCACACTTTTCACAAAAAAAGAGACTTTGGGATACTTACATCATAATCCAAATAAATAAGCATGATTCTAGATACATTATAAAATGTCAATAGTAGCGGAAATAAAAGTACTAAGCCTATTACATGGCTTTCATTGTTCACTACATCAATGGTTCCCAAAGGAAAAAGATAATAGAAAAGGATCTACCTATGGCAACCTAGTCATCCTTCCAAAAAGCTTGAGTTCTACTCCTGAGATGGCTTCCTTCAAACTTGTCCTTATCCTTGCTTAGCAGCAGCACCTGGGTGGTTGGGAAAGAACCCAGTAAGTGGGAAAGGGAAGAAAAAGTATGTGTCACTAAACTAGTCTAGGATAACAAGATAAGTAAAGTAAGTAGAAACATGCTAAGGGTTCATCATAAGATGAAGATAACAAGAGTATGGAGCTATATCAAAAGAAACTTGCCATTAACAATTAAATTAAAAGGGATTTGCATGTAAGATAATTATGTCTACCTAACTAAGCAGGGTTGAGGCACCTACCAGACCTCTAACCTTAGGTGAGGGGAGAATAAGACATTCCTAGTCATCTACAATAATATGGGGACAATAAAAACATTCCCCAGGGAGAATAAATGCATGCCCTCTGTGGGTGGTTGTACATAAGTACCGCTACTTAACATTAAATAGAACATAAATCTACTTGATAGAAAAGTAGTCATGGCAAGAACATTCATATGAATCAATAAGCATGGCAGTGGGGTTTAAAATCCAAACAGTAAGAATCTATAATCTGATTTGAGGAACAAGAAATTAGGGTTTCAAGAAAAGTGAGTTAGATCCAATTAAGCCTCATGAGGGAATATTAGGTTAAGTCATAAATTTCCCAACTAATGTGTTAGATGCACATACCTCTTCCTTAGAGCCCAAGAAACCACCTTTAAGTGAGATTAGGGTCCACTTGTCCTAATATCATAACCATGTTCATGTATTAGAACTATGTACACTCATTAAAGACTTAAAACCCTAAAGTGACCAACTTTTCCTACAAATAATCAATTTAAGTCTTAAAACCATCACCACAATCTTAGTTAGCATTTTTTGATCAAAATAACATATAATTTTATATATTTTCAAGATATGGACTTTTAGAGGTATTTTTAGTGATTTTTACTTAATAAATTCATTTCCAAAAATACTTTTTTGAAAAACTCAGAATCAAGCATCGAAATCATTTTTATTAGATAGAGGGGATTTTTCTGAGTTCATAACATATTTTATTTTTTATTTTAGACCAAGAAATTCATAGATATGAATTTTCTAAAATTGACCAATCGGAAAATTATAAAAATTCATTTTCGTTTTAAAAAGACAGAGAGAGCGAGAGGGTGGGGACGGGCCCACAACTTGGCCCAATCATAGTGATCCAAGTCAGTGGTCCACCTCACCGGCTGGCACCGATCAAAGTCGGGTCAAGGGTGGTTAAAACCAGGCAAAAGGACAGGCATGTCCTTGCGTGAAACAAAGGCGAGAAAAGACGAGTGAGGGCAAAGTAGTAAAAGAGCATGTAGGTTTATTCCTCCTTCACCCATGTTCCATGGCACTGAGAGCAAGTTGTTGCTTGCATGGGATTTGGGGGAATCCAAGATACTCGATGAAAACAAACTTTCAAGTAACCAAAAGAAAGAGCAAGGTAAAACAGACTCGATGGTACCTTGAATTCAATCGAAGATGGAGATAGGTGAGAGGAAATGTTGATGTAATCCCAACACCATTAGCTGCTCGTAGATGGGTCAAATAGAGATGAAAAATGTAATTGAAAGGTGCGTTGAGTTGCAAGGGGGATGGGGATGCTCGGGGTATAGGTATATATAGGCAAGGGGGTGTAGGTTAGGGTTTTAGAAAAGGTGATAGGGAAGTTTCGGGAGAATTGGGGACTTCTCAATTATTTGTCAAAACATGAAAATCTTGGGATAAAGTGGTGTGATTTGTGAGAGGATTCTAGAGAAACAAAAATTTCTCAATTTGGTTGAGTGTAGAGGGAAATATTCGATTTTGAAAAATTGCAAAAAAAATAGTTATGTATCCTAGTTCAGACTGAGGTAGGGGATGAACCCTCAGCCATACGATCCTACGAACAGACATCCACGGTCGATCTGGACCATTCGAACGGGAAATAATGTCCTAAATTGATTATAAATCCAATTCAATTATAAAGTGACACATATTATTAAATGGTTTTCCCTTTATTCTTTTGAGGGCTCAAACAATTTCCAAATTTAATAAAAATTAACACCCCAACTGATTTTGAAGTGTAGAATCTGAATATGGAATTAGAATTGCCTTTTGAGGACTTTTAATGGGTTAAATAATTCAAAAATCATTTTTTTATTTCCTCCTTCATTTATGACTCTAAGATTATCCAATTATGATGAAATTTCATCCACTTGTCCCAATTAATGTCTTAGCTACAATTTTGCCATTATTTGATCATGTTTGTGTCATTTATTTCATTAGTTATCAAAATGATGGTTCTACACACTTTCTCTGTCCTACTTTTTCACATTATCCAAATATCATCCAAATTAGTTGAAAACTTGCCCAAAGGCTTATTTTTATTTCTAGATTATGAATTTGGAGTTAGTTTTCCAATTTGAGAACATTAGATATTTTATTTCTCTTTCTTGGCTTATTTCCTATTTTCCTTTAATAAAGGCTTTTATATATATTTATATTTTCCAAATTGGGTGATACTTGACCCTTAAGTAACTTTTAGTTCAAGAAAATGAAATTGTGTCAAAATTATCTTGTGGGTTTTGTATTTGTGATTTTTGGAAACAATATATTCCACATTATCTCCTTTTATCCATTTATAGCATTTATCGTCTCCTTTATGTATATATTGGGATTCCTTTTCTTTTTCATATTCTAAAAAGTCCTAGAAAGTTCTAGCATGAATTCCTTTATTATTTTTATTACTTAAGCAGACAATTGCACTTCAGGCCCATTACTTAGGTTTCTACTAAGGTATTTGTGCATAAACCCCTTTATTACGAATATATGGAAAATATTTATCCACGAACTATCATGGTTCCACTAATTCAACTCCAAAGACATATAGGACAAAAATGAAGACCAAATCTTATTGAAAAAGGGTACAAAGAGATACATAGTAGATTTCAATATGTTATAGCACTCCACCCCTTAAAAAGGATTTTGTCTTCGAAATCTTAGACAAAAAGGGAAGGATGAGTACGTAACACCTCATCTCTCAACTCCCAAGTGGTTTCTTCCAAACCATGATATCTCTACAAGACCTTCACTAGCTCTATCTCCTTGTTCTTTAGCTGCTTTACTCGAGAGTCAAGGATCTTCACAGGTAGCTCTTCATAGGTCAGATTCTCATGAATCTCGATAGGCTCAATCATGAGTACATGAGAAGGGTCTTTCACATACTTCCTCAGCACAAAGACATGGAACACATTATGAATCTTATCACAAGAAGGAGGCAAGGCTAAGCAGTATGAATAATGTCCAACTTTATCTAAGTTTTTAAATGGTCCAACATAGCGGGGACTCAACTTGCCTTTTACTTTAGATCTCACAATAGAACATATAGGCTTGATCTTCAGAAATGCATAGTCTCCCACTTGGAAGCTCATATCAGACCTCTTTTATCAGCATACATCTTCTCTCATCTTGAGCATCTTTCATTTGTTTCTTTGTCATTTGTACCTTTTCGAGCATCATCTGCATATCATCTGTCTTCACTAGGGAACTTTCACCAACATCATCCCAATGCAAAGGTGAATGGCATGGTCTACCATAGAGAGCTTCAAAAGGTGGCATACCAAAATTGGCTTGGTAGTTGTTATTGTAAGAAAACTTTTCTAATGGTAGATATCGACCTCATGCACCACCCCAATCCATCACACAAACATGTAGCAAATCCTCTAGAATCTGGACCGTTCTCTTGGACTGTCCATCAGTTTGTAGGTGGTAAGAAGTACTAAAACACATATCAGTACCCATCTCTTCTTGAATCTGACCCCATAGACAAGAAGTGAATTTTGGGTCTCGATCAGAAACTATCACAGTAGTTACACCATGCAGACAAACTATCCAGTCCACATATCACTGAGCCATCTTGGAAACTTTATACATGGTTTTGAAAGGCAAGAAATGAGCAGATTTTGTAAGTCGATCAATAACCACCCAAATAGCATCATAACCTTTCTTGGACTTAGGGAAACCAGTAACAAAGTCCATTGTGATCTTCTCCCACTTACATTTTGAAATTTCAAGAGGATGAAGAAGACCACCAGGTCATTGATGTTCGATCTTGACTTGCTGACATGTCAAGCACTTTACGACGAACAGAACTATATCATTCTTCATGTTCTTCCACAAATGCTTCGTTGTAAGTCCTTATACATTTTTGTTGTACTAGGATGAATAGTGTACTTGGACCCATGAGCTTCACTCAGAATCTTCTATCTTAGATCACCCACATTAGGAATCCACAACCTTTGTCTGAAGTGGATAGCACCATCCACTTCGATATAGAAGTTAGATTGCGGTTTCTCGGTCAAGGCCTTCATCTCTTCCAGCTCAGAATTTTCCAAATGTGCAGCAATGACTTTCGAGATATAGGTCGGTGTAATAGTCAAACTAGCCATATGAACACACAACTTGTCTTCATCCTCTGAATTGACAGGCTGAGGTCGCCAACTAGTCACATGTTCGAGATTTTCCCACATTGAACATCTCAGAGTAGCACAAACAACATTCTTCTTGCGACTTAAAGCATCAGCTATGACATTTGCTTTACCGGGATGATAGGTGATGGTGAAGTCATAATCTTTGAGATATTCCATCCACCAACATTTGTCGTAGATTTAGATCCCTTTGAGTCAACAAGTATCTCAAACTTTTGTGGTTTGTGAAAACTTCAAACTTTTCTCCATAAAGGAGTGTCACTAGATTTTCAGAGCATGAACTATAGAAGCAAGCTCTAAATCATGTGTAGGCCAATTAGCTTTATTAGATTTCAATTGGCGAGAAGCATAGGCGATCACCTTTCCATCTTACATCAAGACACATCCTAAGCCTTGTTTGGATTCGTATCTGTAGATGGCATAGGGTATGCCCTCAACAGGCAAAGAAAGTATGGGAGCAGAAGTCAAACACTCCTTCAGCTTCTAAAAATTATTTTCACACTCAGGTGTCCATGAGAACTTGACCTCCTTTCATGTTAGCTTGGTCAAAGGCAAGGCCAATTCAGAGAAGCTATTGATAAACCTCTGATAGTAATCGACTAAACTGAGGAAACTACGCATCTTAGATGGGTTCTTCAGAGTCTTCCACTTTGTCACAGTTCTACCTTCATAGGATCAACAACTATATGTTCGACAGAAATCATGTGACCCAGAAATAGAACTTCCTTTATCCAGAACTTACACTTCAAGAATTTTAAATAGAGTTGATTTTCTCATAGTGTGTTGAGTACAATCCGCAGATGCTCATGATGTTGTTCTAATGTCTCATAATAAATCAAAACATCGTCGATAAACACCACAATGAACTTGTCAAGGTATGGTAGGAATACTCGATTCATCAAGTCCATGAAGGTAGCAGGGGCATTCGTCAAACCAAAAGACATGACCATGAATTTGTAGTGCCCATAGTGAGTTCTGAACGTCATCTTCCAGACATCATCATCCTTCACACGCATCTGGTAGTAATCACTTCACATATCCATCTTGGAGAATATGGTGGCTGACTTTAGCTAGTCGAATAGATTGTCAATGTGAGGTAAAGGATAACGGTTCTTCACCGTTACTTGATTAAGCATGCGGTAGTCCATACACATCTGCATCAAACCATCCTTCTTCTTCAAGAACAGGACAGAGGGTCCCATGGAGAAACACTGGGGCAGATGAAGCCCATGTTGAGAAGCTCTTCAAGCTGCTTCTTCAGTTTGGCAAGCTCAGCAGGGACCAAGCGGTAAGGTGGCTTCAATATTGGAGAAGTTCTGGGTACAAGCTCGATGGATAAATCCACCTCGTGAGTTGGTGGCAACCCAGTTAACTCCTCGGGAAAGACATCTGGGACGTCCTTCACCACATCAATGTGTTCGAGAGCAGGAGGTGTAGCATCGAGGACTATAGAGGCTAAGAAAGCTCTACACCCTTGCAAGACAATCTTTTCAGCTTTGATGACAGAGATGACAAATTATCACTCCTCTCGCTTCCTACCCTTGAGACACATTCTTCCCACATCAGGATGTAACAAACTAACCTTGGATTTCACACAAAATAAAACCGCTTTGTACCTTTTCAGCCAATTCGTTACCAAGATGACATCAAAGGCGGTCATGTCGAGCAAGACGAAATATGTGGGAAACATTACTCCAGATATATAGAGGTCCATGGTTGGAGTTTGGAGGTATGAATAGAAGATCTTTCCACTAGGGTTTTTTACATCTAATATATGATCCATAAACTCATATTCTAATTATACCATAGAAGCAAACTGACTATATATGAAGGTATTAGATCAGCTAGAATCAAATAGTGCCTTTAAAGAATGCATATTAATGTACAAGGTACCTTCAATAACTTCATTATCTTCACCTTCTTCCTCAGCATTGAGAGCAAACACTCCCCCATTTTGCCTCTCCACTGGTGGTCACCTCAGGTTTTGGTTGTTGTTGTTTTTGTTATTGTTGTTGTTTTGTGGAGGCGGGTTTTGCCTTGGCTGCGGTTGCTGGGCATTATTCTTGTAACATCCCTGACCTGGGTTATGAACTAACCCTAGGTGTTTTTCTTAATTATGTAATTAGATACTTGTGATTATCTTTTGGTATGTAATTAAAGCTTTTTAGGAACATATAATTCTATTTCTGTCCCTTTTGAACAATGTTATAATATTGTTTTGTAATATAGGGACCTATGTACAAATTACCCAATTAAAAGGGGTTAACTTGCAAATTGCACATGTTAAGATGTTCCTTTGGTATTGATACATCATAATAATGAATATGATGAAGTATGATGGATTCTCCAAGTTTGGGCACCAAGATGCAACTTGTGGAGCAATCCTTGTACTTAAAACCCTAGTTTTGGTGTAAAGTGCAATTTACCCAAAATATGGGGTGCAACTTGTAAAATACACCTTCTAGAGTATATTTTATGACTCTTGGTATCATTTAGAGTAAGGATGATGAAGAGGGCACTTTAATTGAATAATCAAATAAGAATGATAACCATTATAAATTAAATAATCAAGTTATAAGCCTAATAACCCTTCTATATGTGCAACTTAGTAAGAAGTTGGCTTTATTCACCTTTAGACCTTGGGTTTAAGATGATTTTTTCTGAAGTATGGAAGGGAGAAACGTGGCTAAGAAGAAGGTAAGGACCTAGATGAGAAATGGAGAAACAAGTTGTCCTTATGATGGAATTTCACCCAAAGTATATATACACCTTTTCTCACTTAGCAAGGATCGTTTCCTTCACTTCCCTTCTTATCCCCTTGCTTAGACCGACTTAGGACAGAGCTATGGAGAAGAGTATAAAGGCCAAGCAGTTCTAGGTAAGCTTTTATCATCATCTTGCTCGAATTCATGGAGGAAATCATGTTGCAAGGTTGGTTCTATGGTCTTTCTTACTTAGTTTTTCTTTCTAGCCATTCCTTCCAACCGATTCTTGAAGAAGGAACCTTGGACGACCTGTGGAGCTCAAGCCACCATTAAAGCTTCGAATCTTGGAGCTCTAGAGCTGGTTCTAAAGCGGGTTTTATAACTCTAAACCCTTAAACTTTGTTATGCATCCTTCTTTCTTGCAAAAGTAATTTGTCCTTCTTTCCCCCATCCTTCCTTGCTTTCTTGCAACTAAAACCATGAGGAACAGACCTGGATCTGGAGGTAGAAGAAGGGGGGCGTGAATACCAATGCTACTTTATCAAACGGTTTCCCACCATTTTGGTCCAAACGGTTTGCAAAACCGTTTGGGACCAAACGGTTTCAAAACCGTTTGGTCTCATGCGGTTTGCAAAACCGTTTAGACTCAAACGGTTTCAAAACCATTTGAGGGCATTGACCAAGGGTTGACCGTTTGGGATTCCTGTTCATAATTATGTTATATAATAACCCACTAAATTTTATAGGTTAACTCCCTAGGAATCATGATTTAAAGGCTAATCAATTAGGTAAACCTAATTGGATTAAGTGCTCATTTCCAACCTGATTAACTTGAACTTTTTGGGAAAACGGTTTCAAAACCGTTTGAGTGAGTTGACCAAGCATTTACCGTTTGATATTCATGTTCATAATTATGTTATTTAATAACCCACCAAATTTTATAGGTTAACTCCCTAGGAATCATGAGTTAAAGGCTAATCAATTAGGTAAACCTAATTGGATTAAGTGCTGATTTCCAACCTGATTAACTTGAACTTTTTGGGAAAACGGTTTCAAAACCATTTGAGTGTGTTGACCAAGCATTGACCGTTTGAGATTCCTGTTCATAATTATGTTATTTAATAACTCACCAAATTTTATAGGTTAATTCCAAAGGAATCATGAGTTGAAGGCTAATCAATTAGGTAAACCCTAATTGGATTAAGTGCTGACTTTCAACTTGATTGATTTGACTTTTTGGGTTTTCTTGCCCAAATGGTTTCAAAACCGTTTGGGGATCACCCAAACGGTCTCACGACCGTTTGGGGGTCACCCAAGACCATTTGGAGGTCTAGGGTTGGATATGGTTAAGTGTTTGAAGGACAAAAGATATGGTGTTAACCCTAATCGGCTAAGTGTTGGTTTTGCATTGAAATGAGTTGATTGTTTTAGGTTGATTGACCCAAACGGTTTCAAAACCGTTTGGGGAACACACACATGGTCTCAAGACCGTTTGGGGATCACCCAAGACCGTTTGGAGGTCTGCGGTTAAGTATAGTTGACCAATTGCAGGTCCAAAAGTACCAAATTACAAAGCAATCAATTGCTGATTTGATGATCAACTCAATAGCTCAAACCCTGATGATTTTTCACTAGAATCCAAGGGTTGGGTGAGCCAAACGGTCTCAAGACCGTTTGGAACTCATCCAAAATGTCTCAAAACCATTTGGAGGTCACCCAAGACCGTTTGGAGGTCTAGGGGTGAGTATGGTCAAGCAATTGATGATCCAATGATACTAAGTTGGAGTGTAATAAATTGTTGTTTTGGTGATCAATCCAATGATCCAAACCTTAATTGGTTGACTTGTATTTTGATGATATGATGGGAAAACAGTCTCAAGACCGTTCGGAGGTCATCCAAACGATCCCAAGACTGTTTGGGGTCAGGTCATGTCCCAATTGAATGATGGTTCAATGGGTTCAAATCAATTAGACCCACATTGAAATATGTTGAAGGGTTATTGATTCCAAACCCTAATTCAATTGATTTAAACCCTAATTGATGGTCAATTGAGGGTCAAATCAGTTGAAGGTTGACCTATTAAACTCAATTGAGGTATGAGTATAGGTCCAATTGATGATTGGTTCCATGAATTCAATGATTGAAGTAATCAACATTGGAAACCCTAATTCAATTGGATACCTTATGAAGTGGAAGTCCAATGTGATTGAATCTTTGGGAATTAAGATGATGAATGTTCTATTGATCCAATGATGATTAGTAATGAAAAAAAATGAAGGAAAAAAGGTTGAAACCCTAATAGTACCTAAGTGACTAGTACCAATTAAAGGGAGAATTCTTAATTGTTTATAAGATTAATAGCTTGATACACTATGTTAACCATAGTAGTATGTACTTGATTGAAGGGTTGATGTGACCTAATCAAGTTGAAAGAATGAAAAATTAGAATACATATATATATAAATATGAATCATGTAATGATCTTCTGTAGCACGACCGTGCAAGGGAGCACGGCCGTGGTAGCCTTAACTTGCACGACCGTGCAAGGGAGCACGGCCGTGGTAGCCTTACTTTGCACGACTGTGCAAGGTGGCACGGCCGTGGTGTCCTATAAAGAAATTGAAAAGTTTTGGTATCGTGCTGACATTGTTATATATGCATGTCCTTATTTGTATAAGTCATACAGGTTGATATTATGAGGTGATCATAGCCAGGTAAGAGTTATGATGTCATATTCCTTGAAAACAATTATAAGCTTTTAGAGTAATGATATGTGAAAAGTATATACATTGCTTCAATCAAGGTCATGTTGTTAGATGACTTGATGCTTATATTTCACTTGGTAGCAAGTGTTATGATAATCTGAGGGTTTGAATAACCATGTTCCTGAATCATATGATGAGATGGTTAAGAATTAATATCCATATGATAACTAATATGAGTTAAACTTGATACATTTAGTATTCTTCTTTTATAGTAGTGTTTTAATGATTAATGATTGATAACATGCTTGATGCTAAAAAAATGCTAAAATGTACCTAAATAATCAAGTATAATCATATCATGTAGAGCCCTGATCATAGATCCATCATTGTCAGAAGCCAAATGATGGTGAAACAGGTTTTCCTAAGGGGACTCCTGGATCACATCCTTTTGAGTATGTGGGGGATTATGGACGTGAATATCCTTATGTCCTAGTGTAGGAATTGATGTAGATGTATCTTAAATCTATCAACCCTTCACTATATGTTTATGCCGGGATGATGTATCACTAATCTCTCGAGGAAATCTTTAATGTCGCATCGATGAGAGATAAACAAGAGATCTTTCGATGACGAAGAGAGTACAAAACGCCACTGTGACTCTAATAGCGAAGTGCCAGAATACCCTGGTAAGCTATTGTAGTAGAGACACGAGATGTCCTGCATGTTGATCCTCACACTGACTGAGGAAGATGAGGTCATAAGAATCCGGCTCTTTTGATGACCTATGTATGATACTGATGTGACTTAGTAGTGATCGGTTGGAGTATGAGCGGCATACCTCATCCCCGCAGGGCATAATAATGATTGAAAATCATAATCAACCGTGTAGCATAACTGCTTAGGTTGAACTATGAGAAACAATGATTGATGTTACATTGTTTATAAATGTTCTAGTCAAGTAACTAGTATACATGTTTTTCATATTCTTTCTTGAAATAATTGCTTAAGTAAATGTTGTCTTACTTAATACCAAATATGCGGTTGAATGTCTTAAAGAGTATATTGCTTATGTTAATCCTTTATTGCTATAACAAAGCTTCTGGCGGAGAGTTATAACTCTCGCTGGGATAATTATTCAAATTGTCTCACCCCTGTGGGTTTTGACTTTTTAGGTGGACGTCGAGGACGGAGGAACCAATCCGAGGGTGGGCAGTATCAGCAGCAGCAACACCAGGGGCAGCAGTGAATCTCAGGTGGAGATACTAACTGTCGAGTCTCGTAGATAGTATGTCTTATGTCTTCTCTGTACTCTCAGATACTAGGAGTCAGTAGGTCTGAGATTTTTGGGTTAGTGCCCCGAGATTTTGTATCTTGTCTTCTTCAGATAATAAGGCAATAGATGTCTGTAATCACAGAGATGTAATGTCAAGCTAGTATGTAAACAGTTTACCTTGTTTTCTTATAAAGGAGTTATGGTTTAAAGTTCTTATTCCAAAAAGTTTTAAAATTTAGTGATTTTTCATTATTCCACTGCTAATAATTCGCTTCCGCATTAGTTAATCTCGTTTTCCGCGACGGGTCATCTCAGTTTAGTGGTATCAGAGCTCTAGGTTCGCTGAGTCTACAGAGACATAGGACTTAGGATGTCGAGTCTATTCTTAGTGTTTTCCAGTATATCTACTTGTGTCTTCTGCTCCTCAGGAGAAGAAGATAAGTTAAGGATGTCTGGACCACATGAGGAATATGTGGCAGAGAGTAGCGTTGCTGCACCACGAGAAGGTGCAAGGAACTAGGAGATAGAACAACCTGTACCTAAGCCACCCCAGTTCAATCCAACTGACATGGGGAATCTAGCCGTCCAAACCATGTTTGGGCAGTTTATGACTGCCATGACACACATAACAGATAGGATGCCCATGCCTGCACCTAGGGCACCTGCCCAGTCTGAAGGACAAGGTATCGGTAAGACATTCGAACGACTTCGTCGTGTCAGAGCAACCGAATACTTTGGAACAGTTGACCCTGTAGATGCCGATCTGTGGTTGACCGAACTAGAGAAATCTTTTAGAATCCTAAACATCCCAGAAGCTGAGAAGGTTAGACATGCTGTCTATCTTCTCAAAGGGAGTGTCGGGCATTGGTGGACCATGGAAGAGCAGAAGAGGCCTGGTGTGGAGGTTGTATGGGAAGTCTTCCGACGGGAATTTATCAATAGATATTTCCCTAAAACGTTCCTGCATGAGAAAATCTCTCAGTTCGAGAGGTTGAGGCAAGGTCTGATGAACATTAGCGAATATGAAGCTAAGTTCATGGAGTTGTTGCGGTTTTGTCCGCACATGGCTGCTACAGATGAAGAAAGGATTAGACGGTTCGAGAAAGGGTTGAACGCTGAGTTGACTACTCCTGTGTCTGCCCTAGAGAATCGGGAAAGGTTTGCTACCTTCGTTGAGTCAGTCTGAAGGATAGAGAGGTCGGTAGATGAGAAAAGGAAAACCCATAAGAGATATCGTCAGTTCCAGGGATCTTCATCTAGAAACTTCAAGAAGCCTAGTTTTTCTGCACTGACACCACCACCACCTAGACCTAGTGCTCAGACATAGTGGACATCGAGTAGAGGTAGAGGACGAAGCCTACCACTACAAGGGGCTCGCAGTTCAGCATCTATGTTGGTTATAGGACCACCCAGACCACAACAACAAGATAGAAGCTGTTATATACGTGGGAAGATGGGGCATCTGATGAAAGACTGCAGAGCTAGACTAGCAAGTGTAACACAGCCACACAGATAGAGTCAGCAAGGATCGCAGAGGAGACAGTTTCCAGGAGGAGCTAGAGGACGTGGACAAGCATCCCAAGCTGGATCGTCAACACCGAATCAACCACAAGCAACAACAAGATTCTATGCAATGAATCCACCTAATGCAGTGATCAACCCTCGGGTTGTGGCAGGTCAGATGAAGTTGTTATATTCTGATATGTCTACATCCTGCATTGTATCTATTTTGATTGATCCGGGTGCTACGCTCTCCTTTATCACTCGAAGGATGATTCGTAACTGCAATATGACAGTCAGTCATAGAGCAGATAGTCTTTTGCTAGAGACTCCGTTGAGAGGGTCTGCTGTGTTACAGGAGGTATGCTCTTCCTGCATCCTTTTCTTTTCTGAACACCGCATTCAAGTGGATCTTATACCACTTGAGATGCAAGGATTTGACATAATCCTTGGGATGGATACCTTGGAAAGGTATAAGGTTGTTTTGGATTGTGAATCCAAGCAAGCAGTGTTTGCTGATGAAAGTGACACATGGATCTTTCAAGGAGAGAGAAAGATTCTACCCACCTGTCTTGTGTCATCTATGGTTGCTGAGAAGCTGATGAGGCAAGGATGTTACGCATTCTTGGCCCATGTGGTAGATACTACCATGGAAAGTCCTAACCCTACTGAAGTTCCTATAGTCAGGGAATTTGAAGATGTATTTCTTGAAGAACTTCCAGGTGTACCACCGCCTCGGGAAATTGATTTTGAAATCAATTTGATCCCAGACACACAACCTATAGCAAAAACACCATATAGGATGGCGCCTGCTGAGATGGCATAACTCAAGAAACAGCTGCAGGAGTTGCTTGAGAAGGGTTTCATCTGACCGAGTACTTCACCTTGGGGTGCTCCAGTGCTCTTTGTTAAAAAGAAAGATGGATCAATGTGGTTATGCATTAATTACAGACAGTTAAATAAAGTAACAATAAAGAATAAGTATCCTCTGCCGAGGATTGATGATCTTTTTGACCAGTTGCGTGGTGCAACTATCTTCTCAAAGATAGATTTGAGATTGGGATATCATCAACTCCGTATTAAGGATAGTGACATACCCAAGTCTGCCTTTAGAATGAGGTATGGTCACTATGAGTTCACAGTTATGTCGTTTGGACTAACTAATGCACCGGCTGCATTTATGGAACTCATGAACATAATCTTCTGACTTTTCCTCGATCAGTGTGTTGTTGTCTTTATAGATGACATTCTGATCTATAGTAGAGATGCTCAGCAGCATGAACATCATCTTCGTCAGGCTCTAACTTTGCTAAGAGAACACAAGCTATATGCTAAGTTTAGCAAGTATGAGTTCTGGTTACCGGAAGTATCTTTCCTTGGACACGTGATATCTGCTTCGGGTATTCGTGTTGACCCTAAAAAGGTAGAATCTGTTCTACAATGGGAACAGCTGAAGACACCGTCGGAAATTCGTAGTTTCTTAGGGTTGGCAGGCTATTACCGAAGGTTCATTAAGAACTTCAGTTCCATAGCCCTACTTTTGACTAAGTTGACCCGGAAGGATGTTCCTTTTATTTGGAGTGATAAGTGTCAGCAATCCTTCCAGTTGCTGAAGGAGAGGTTAACAAGTGCACCTGTACTTGTGTTACCTGAGCAAGGTAAAGGATACATAGTTTTCTGTGATGCCTCCAAGAATGGACTCGGATGTGTGTTGATGCAGGATAAACAAGTGATTTCTTTTGCTTCTCGAAATCTTAAGAAACACGAGGAGAATTATCTGACACATGATCTGGAGCTAGCTGCGGTAGTTCATGCCTTGAAGATCTAGAGACACTATCTCTATGGAGAGACATTCCAGATTTTCACTGATCATAAGAACCTTAAGTATATCTTCTCTCAGCACGAACTTAACATGAGGCAACGTCACTGGATGGAGTTAATCAAAGACTACGATTGTACAATTGATTACCATCCAGAGAAGGCCAATGTAGTTGCAGATGCTTTGAGTAGGAAATCAGCAACACCAGCCTTAGATAGGGCACAACTAAACTCTTTAGTATGTTCTAGGAGAGATATGCTTATCTCCTTAAGGCAAGATAATGTACAATTGGAGGTGTCATTGTTAGCTGAGTTGTTAGCTGAGATGCATATAAAACCTACTCTGAGAGAGCAGATCAAGGAGGCACAACAAGTTGATGCTGCAGTTCAACAGATCAGATCAGAGTTTGGTGATGAGAAACGAGATGGTTTCCATGACTCTGATGACCATGTAGTCTGTTATCATGGGAGGATGACAGTGCCAGATGTGGATAACTTGAGAAAGTTAGTCCTGGAAGAAGCTCATTCTTCGATGTATGCTATGCATCCAGGAAGCACCAAGATGTATCGAAACTTGAAAGATATGTATTGGTGGCCTGGGATGAAGAAGGATGTTGCTGAATTTGTTATGCGGTGTCCTATGTGTCAGCAAGTTAAAGCTGAACACCAGAAGCCTGCAGGGACAATGCAACCATTGCCCATACCACAATGGAAGTGGGATCACGTAACCATGGACTTTGTTGTTGGCCTACCTAGGACAAGCAAAGGGTATGATTCCATTTGGGTAATAGTTTATAGGTTGACAAAGACATCACATTTCTTACCTGTCAAAACAACCTATTCTACTGAGAAGCTAGCATAATTGTATATTCAGGAGATAGTGCGACTGCACGGAGTTCCAGTCACTATAGTTTCAGACAGGGGTCCCCAGTTTATGAGTCATTTTTGGGAACGACTTCATAAAGCTTTAGGCACCCAATTAAGGTTTAGTACGGCCTTTCATCCTCAGACTGATGGACAGTCTGAAAGGACTATACAGACCTTGGAAGACTTGATGAGGGCATGTGTTCTTCAGTTTACAGGGAGTTGGGATCTACACCTAAGCTTGATAGAGTTTGCCTACAACAATAGCTATCAGCATAGCATTGACATGGCACCTTATGAAGCTTTATATGGTATACGTTGTAGATCACCCCTATGTTGGTATGAAACCGTGAATATCAACTGTTAGGTCCTGATCTTGTGCAGCAGACCACAGAAAAGATCAAAGTGATACAACAACAGATCAAGACTGCACAGGATAGGTAGAAATCTTATGTTGACAAGTGTCGTAGACCTTTGGAGTTCCAGGTTGGAGATAGAGTGCATCTCAAGGTCTCACCTTGGAAGGGATTTCTGAGGTTTGGAAGGAAAGGGAAGTTAGGTCCTAGGTTTATGGGGCCTTATCCAATCATTGAACGGATTGGAAAAGTAGCCTATAAACTAGAGTTGCCACCAGAGTTATAGAGGTTACACCATGTGTTTCACATTTCTATGCTGAGGAAATGTCACCCTGATACTGAGTCAGTTCTACAACCTATGGAGGTAGAATTAAATGATGATGTGTCATATGAGGAAGGACCAGTGTAAATCCTTGATAAAAGAATTAAAAAGTTGAAAAAGAAAGATATAAGTCTTGTTAAAGTCCTCTGGAATCACCGTGGTGTTGAAGAAGCCACTTGGGAACTAGAGGAAGAGATGAGAAGGAAATACCCTGCTCTTTTCTCTTAATATGTTTTGTTGATTTCGGGGACGAAATCCTTGTAAGGGGTGGATAATTTGTAACATCCCTGACCTGGGTTATGAACTAACCCTAGATGTTTTGCTTAATTATGTAACTAGATACTTGTGATCATCTTTTGGTATGTAATTAAATCTTCTGAGGAACATATAATTCTATTTCTGTCCCTTTTGAACAATGTTATAATATTGTTTTGTAATACAGGGACCTATGTGCAAATTACCCAATTAAAAGGGGTTAACTTGCAAATTGCACATGTTAAGATGTTCCTTTGGTGTTGAGACATCATAAGAATGAATATGATGAAGTATGATGGATTCTCCAAGTTTGGGCACCAAGATGCAACTTGTGGAGCAATCCTTGTACTTAAAACCCTAGTTTTGGTGTAAAGTGCAATTTACCCAAAATATGGGTTGCAACTTGTAAAATACACCTTCTAGAGTATCTTTTATGACTCTTGTCATCATTTAGAGTAAGGATTATGAATAGGGCACTTTAATTGAATAATCAAATAAGAATGATAACCCTTATAAATTAAATAATCAAGTTATAAGCCTAATAACCCTTCTATATGTGCAACTTAGTAAGAAGTTGGCTTTCTACACCTTTATACCTTGGGTTTAAGATGAGTTTTTATGAAGTGTGGAAGGGAGAAACGTGGCTTAGAAGAAGGGAAGGACCTAGATGAGAAATGGAGAAACAAGTTGTCCTTATGATGGAATTTCACCCAAAGTATATATACACCTTTTCTCACTTAGCAAGGATCGTTTCCTTCACTTCCCTTCTTATCCCCTTGCTTAGACCGACTTAGGATAGAGCTTTGGAGAAGAGGATAATGGCCAAGCAGTTCTAGGTAAGCTTTGATCATCATCTTGCTCGAATTCATGGAGGAAATCATGTTGCAAGGTTGGTAGTATGGTCTTTCTTACTTAGTTCTTCTTTCTAGCCATTCCTTCCAACCAATTCTTGAAGAAGGAACCTTGGACGACCTGTGGAGATCAAGACACCATTAAAGCTTCGAATCTTGGAGCTCTAGAGCTGGTTCTAAGGTGGGTTTTATAACTCTAAACCCTTAAACTTTGTTATGCATCCTTCTTTCTTGCAAAAGTAATTTGTCCTTCTTTGCCCCATCCTTCCTTGCTTTCTTGTAACTAAAACCATGAGGAACAGACCTGGATCTGGAGGTATAAGAAGGGGGGCGTGAATACCAATGCTACTTTATCAAACAGTTTCCCACCCTTTTGGTCCAAACGGTTTGCAAAACCGTTTGGGACCAAACGGTTTCAAAACCGTTTGGTTTCATGCGGTTTGCAAAACCGTTTAGACTCAAACGGTTTCAAAACCATTTGAGGGCATTGAAAAAGGGTTGACCGTTTGGGATTCCTGTTCATAATTATGTTAGTTAATAAACCACAAAATTTGATAGGTTAACTCCCTAGGAATCATGAATTAAAGGCTAATCAATTAGGTAAACCTAATTGGATTAAGTGCTGATTTCCAACCTCATTAACTTGAACTTTTTGGGCAAACGGTTTCAAAACCGTTTGAGTGAGTTGACCAAGCGTTGACCGTTTGATATTCCTGTTCATAATTATGTTAGTTAATAATCCACAAAATTTTATTGGTTAACTCCCTAGGAATCATGAGTTAAAGGCTAATCAATTAGGTAAACCTAGATGGATTAAGTGCTGATTTCCAACCTGATTAACTTGAACTTTTTGGGCAAACGGTTTCAAAACCGTTTGAGTGAGTTGACCAAGCATTGACCATTTGAGATTCCTGTTCATAATTATGTTAGTTAATAACTCACCAAGTTTTATAGGTTAATTCCAAAGGAATCATGAGTTGAAGGCTAATCAATTAGGTAAACCCTAATTGGATTAAGTGCTGACTTTCAACTTGATTGATTTGACTTTTTGGGTTTTCTTGCCCAAACGGTTTCAAAACCGTTTGGGGATCACCCAAGCGGTCTCACAACCGTTTGGGGGTCACCCAAGACCGTTTTGAGGTCTAGGGTTGGATATGGTTAAGTGTTTGAAGGACAAAAGATATGGTGTTAACCCTAATCGGCTAAGTGTTGGTTTTGCATTGAAATGAGTTGATTGTTTTGGGTTGATTGACCCAAATGGTTTCAAAACCGTTTGGGGATCACCCAAATGGTCTCAAGACCGTTTGGAGGTCTGGGGTTAAGTATAGTTGACCAATTGAAGGTCCAAAAGTACCAAATTACAAAGCATTCAATTGTTGATTTGATGATCAACTCAATAGCTCAAACCCTAATAATTTTTCACTAGAATCCAAGGGATGGGTGAGCCAAATGGTCTCAAGACCGTTTGGAACTCATCCAAACGGTCTCAAGACCGTTTGGAGGTCACCCAAGACCGTTTGGAGGTCTAGGGGTGAGTATGGTCAAGCAATTGATGATCCAATGATACTAAGTTGGAGTGTAATCAATTGTTGTTTTGGTGATCAATCCAATGATCCAAACCTTAATTGGTTGACTTGGATTTTGATGATATGATGGGAAAACGGTCTCAAGACCGTTTGGAGGTCATCCAAACGATCCCAAGACTGTTTGGGGTCAGGTCATATCCCAATTGAATGATGGTTTAATGGGTTCAAATCAATTAGACCCACATTGAAATATGTTGAAGGGTTATTGATTCCAAACCCTAATTTAATTGATTTAAACCCTAATTGATGGTCAATTGAGGCTCAAATCAGTTGAAGGTTGACCTATTAAACTCAATTGAGGTATGAGTATAGGTCCAATTGATGATTGGTTCCATGAATTTAATGATTGAAGTAATCAACATTGGAAACCCTAATTCAATTGGATACCTTATGAAGTGGAAGTCCAATGTGATTGAATCTTTGGGAATTAAGATGATGAATGTTCTATTGATCCAATGATGATTAGTAATGACAAAAAATGAAGGCACAAATGTTGAAACCCTAATAGTACCTAAGTGACTAGTACCAATTAAAGGGAGAATTCTTAATTGTTTATAGGATTAATATCTTGATACACTATGTTAACCATAGTAGTATGTACTTGATTGAAGGGTTGATGTGACCTAATCAAGTTGAAAGAATGAAAAATTAGAATACATATATATATATATAAATATGAATCATGTAATGATCTTCTGTAGCACAACCGTGCAAGGGAGCACGGCCGTGGTAGCCTTAACTTGCACGACCATGCAAGGGAGCACGACCGTGGTAGCCTTACTTTGCACGACCGTGCAAGGTGGCACGGCCGTGGTGTCCTATAAAGAAATTGAAAAGTTTTGGTATTGTGCTGACATTGTTATATATGCATGTCCTTATTTGTATAAGTCATACAGGTTGATATTATGAGGTGATCATAGCCAGGTAAGAGTTATGATGTCATATTCCTTGAAAACAATTATAAGCTTTTAGAGTAATGATATGTGAAAAGTATATACATTGCTTCAATCAAGGTCATGTTGTTAGATGACTTGATGCTTATATGTCACTTTGTAGCAAGTTTATGATAATCTGAGGGTTTGAATAACCATGTTCCTGAATCATATGATGAGATGGTTAAGAATTAATATCCATATGATAACTGATATGAGTTAAACTTGATACATTTAGTATTCTTCTTTTATAGTAGTGTTTTAATGATTAATGATTGAGAACATGCTTGATGCTAAAAGAATGCTAAAATGTACCTAAATAATAAAGTATAATCATATCATGTAGAGCCCTGATCATAGATCCATCATTGTCAAAAGCCAAATGATGGTGAAACAGGTTTTCCTAAGGGGACTCCTGGATCACATACTTTTGAGTATGTGGGGGATTATGGATGTGAATATCCTTACGTCCTAGTGTAGGAATTGATGTAGATGTATCTTAAATCTATCAACCCTTCACTATATGTTTATACCGGGATGATGTATCACTAATCTCCCGAGGAAATCTTTAATGCCGCATGGATGAGAGATAAACAAGAGATCTTTAGATGACGAAGAGAGTAAAGAACGCCACTGTGACTCTAATAGCGAAGTGCTAGAATATCCTGGTAAGCTATTGTAGCAGAGACACGAGATGTCATGCATGTTGATCCTCACACTGACTGAGGAAGATGAGGTCATAAGAATCCGGCTCTTTTGATGACCTATGTATGGTACCGATGCGACTTAGTAGTGATCGGGTGGAGTATGAGCGGCATACCTCATCTCCGCAGGGCATAATAATGATTGAAAATCATAATCAGCCATGTAGCATAACTGCTTAGGTTGAACTACGAGAAATAATGATTGATGTTACATTGTTTATAAATGTTCTAGTCAAGTAACTAGTATACATGTTTTTCATATTCTTTATTGAAATAATTGCTTAAGTAAATGTTGTCTTACTTAATACCAAATCTACGGTTGAATGTCTTAAAGAGTATATTGCTTATGTTAATCCTTTATTGCTATAACAAAGCTTCTGGCGGAGAGTTATAACTCTCGCTGGGACAATTATTCAAATTGTCTCACCCCCGTGGGTTTCGACTTTTTAGGTGGACGTCGAGGATGGAGGAACCAATCCGAGGGTGGGCAGTATCAGCAGCAGCAACACCAGGGGCAGCAGTGAATCTCAGGTGGAGATACTGACTGTCGAGTCTCATAGATAGTATGTCTTATGTCGTCTTTGTACTCTCAGGTCCTAGGAGTCAGTAGGTTTGAGATTTTTGGCTTAGTGCCTCGAGATTTTGTATCTTGCCTTCTTCGGATAATAAGGCAATGGATGTATGTAATCACATAGATGTAATGTCAAGCTATGATGTAAATAGTTTACCTTGTTTTCTTATAAAGGAGTTATGGTTTAAAGTTCTTTTTCCAAAAAGTTTTAAAATTTAGTGATTTTTCATTATTCCGCTGCTAATAATTCGCTTCCGCATTAGTTAATCTCATTTTCCACGACGGGTCATCTCAATTCTATTGAGCATTATTTTGTCCTTGCTGGGACTGAGGGCAGAATTGTCAGATAAGCCCAACTTGACCACACTTGTGGCAGGTCAGAGGAGGCCGGTTGTCTTATTGAGAAGGTGCATTATTGGCAGGACATCTCCTTGGAGGACGATGGTGAGAGAACCTATTGCACTAGTCACATCCGTGATTTTCATTCTGGTTTGGGTTCTTCCTCTTGTTGTTGTTGTTGTAGCCATTACTGTGTCCTGAAACTTGGAATCCTGGGTAGGACTCAATGGCCAGTGCCTTATCCACCATCTACTGAAAGGTGAGTGGAAGTTGTGGGATGAGACTTCAGCCCACCTGGTAGTTCAGGCCCTGCAAGAACAACGTTTCCCTTCTTTCAACTCCAAGATCAGTGGCATAACATTCTAGCAGTAGGAACTGTTGAATCTAGTCGACCACACATATGCATCCCTGCTTGAGGCTGTAGAACTCGGCTTCTTTCTTTTTCAAGAAGGTGGGACTGATGTATTTCTCCTTGAAGAGCTTCAGAAACTGGTCCCACTCCATGGTAGAGGTGTCCCGAGTGCGGGCGAGACCATTCCACCAGACGTGTGTCGGGTCGTCCAGCACATAAGTCACAAACCAAACCTTCTGGTGAGGAGGGCATGCCATACCCTCGAAGGTTCGATCCAAAGCCAACACCCAGTCATCAGCTTTGTCCACCATGTTGGGTTCACTCTCACCCTTGAAGTAGGGTGGCTGCATCTTTATGAAGTCAGTGAGGGTGAACTCCCTCAGTTTGTTGACATTGGCGGTCATCGTGTTGAGCTGACCCATCAGTGTGGTAGACAACACCTGACTCAACATTGCTAGTTCTTACTTCGGTTTGAATGTGGGGGTGCCCGGAGTAGTATCGTTGACCACAAGAGTCATAGGAGTGTTCGGGTCATTAGGATTCGACTCTATTTCCTTGTTCATGTTGTTCAGAGTGTCAAACAAGTCACCTCTCCTGAAAGGTAGGGTTAACATATTAGGTTCTCAGGAGTATAGAATCATAGATGAGAAAAGAATAGAAGTATAGATGAGAAAAGGATATCTAGAATGATATTGCCTAAAAGCATACTATTTTAGGCAATTCATATCCGCTCAGGCCAGACCGGTATCATATGGGCACGAGAGTCCTTATAAACCAGGCTAGTGGCACAGAGGAAAATATTGCCAGCCCCTGAAACCCTGATCCTTTCTAGACACCCTTGCTTCAATTTCATGCCCTAATAGTTTCCTAAAGGCTCTGATACCATGCTTTAAAGAGGCGAGATCACCTCCTTACTAAAATTTAAAGGACATATAAAACATCCACACTTTTCACAAAAAAGAGAGACTTTGGGATGCATGCATCATAATTCAAATAAATAAGCATGATTCCATATACATTATAAAATGTCAATAGTAGCATAAATAAAAGTACTAAGCCTATTACATGGCTTTCATTATTCACTACATGAATTGTTCCCAAAGGAAAAAGATAAGAGAAAAGGATCTAGCTATGGCAACCTAGTCATCCTTCCAAAAATCTTGAGTTCTACTCCTGAGATAGCTTCCTTCAAACTTGTCCTTCTCCTAGATCAACACCAGCACCTGGGTGGTTGGGAAAGAACCCAGCAAGATGGAAAGGGAAGAAAAAGTACGTGTCACAAAACTAGTCTAGGATAACAAGATAAGTAAAGCAAGTAGAAACATGCTAAGGGTTCATCATAAGATGAAGATAACTAGAGTATGAGGATATATCAAAAGAAACTTGCCATTAACAATTAAATTAAAAGGGATTTGCATGTAAGATAATTATGTCTACATAACTAAGTAGGGTTGAGGCACCTATCGGACCTCTAACCTTAGGTGAGGGGATAATAAGACATTCCCAGTCACCTACAATAATATGGAGAGAATAAAAACATTCCTAGGGTAAATAAATAAATGCCCTTTGTGGGTGATTGTACATAAGTACCGCTACTTAACATTAAATAGAACATAAATCTACATGCTAGAAAAGTAGTCATGGGAAGAACATTCATATGAATCGATAAGCATGGTAGTGGGGTTTAAAACCCAAACAATTAGGATCTATAATCTGACATGAGGCACAAGAAATTAGAGTTTCAAGAAAAGTGAGTTAGATCCAATTAAGCCTCATTAGGGAATATTAGGTTAAGGCATAAATTTCCCAACTAATGTGTTCGATGCACATACCTCTTCCTTAGAGCCCAAGAAACCACTTTTAAATGAGATCAGGTTCCACTTGTCCTAATATCATAACCATGTTCATGTATTAGAACTATGTACACTCATTAAAGACTTAAAACCCTAAAGTGACCAACTTTTCCTACAAACCATCAATTTAAGTCTTGAAACCATCACCACTATCTTAGTTAGGAGTTTTTGATCAAAATAACATATAATTTTATATATTTTAGAGATATGGACTTTTAGATGTATTTTTAGTGATTTTCCTTAATTAATTCATTTCCAAAAATACTTTTTCAAAAAACTCAGAATCAAGCATCGAAATTATTTTTATTAGATAGAGGGGATTTTTCCGAGTTCAAAACATATTTTATTTTTATTTTTGGACCAAGGAATTAATAGATATGAATTTTCTAAAATTGACCAATAGGAAAATTAGAAATTTTGATTTTTATTTTAAAAAGACAGAGAGAGTGAGAGGGTGGGTTGGGACCACTGCTTGGCCCAATCACAGTGATCCAAGTCAGTGGCCCACCTCATTGGCTGGTATCGGTCAAAGCCGGGTCAAGGGCGGTCAAAACCAGGCAAAAAGATAGGCGTGTCCTTGCGCGAAACAAATGCGAGAAAAGACAAGTGAGGGAAAAGTAGTAAAATTGCATGGAGTTTTCTTCCTCCTTCACCGATGCACCATGGAACTGAGAGCAAGCTTTTGTTTGCATGGGATTTGGGGGAATCCAGGATACTCGATGAAAACAAACTTTCAAGTAACCAAAAGAAAGAGCAAGGTAAAACAGACTCGATGGTACCTTGAATTCAATCGAAGATGGAGAGAGGTGAGAGGAAATGCCACCACAATCCTAGCACGATTGACCACTCGTTGATGGGTCAAATAGTGATGA